>PNEQ01101358.1:0-51853 GCA_003012365.1 Medauroidea extradentata | reverse complement strand
TTTCCTATACAATATATATATATACTTTGATTGTCCCATAGGTTGAAGAAGCAGGGATGTATATGAATGGCTTAATTGAGAGCGAGAGAGAGGGAGAGTAGGTGCATGCGTGTGTGTGTATCTGGTTTCTAATTTCAAAGACTAACAGAATACATTCATTCTCTCCCTAGGTTGTAATATTGGAAAATAAGTTTCTGAGAATGTTCCTTTTTTAACTTCCCGCAATTCATAAATTTTTACTCGCGGTCCCTTTTGGAAATCAATGATTCAGTAAGTATTCTGTACTGAAAAGAAAAGCTCGTAATTTTACACTTTTATCAAAATTGCTGATTTTTAACAGTAAATGAAACTTGCCGCCAATGTCTCTTTACTTCCTCAAAACTATCGTTGCATCAATTTATTTCTGCTTAAAATTCATGTCAGTTACAATATAATTAGGATATTCGAGTCATACAGTATTTGCCTTGCAAGAGAGGAAAAAAACAACATTGCGTATTTTTTGGTTGCAATTCTTGTACATACTACAAAAAAATTTCTCATTGTGATAATTTTGGTTAACATCTAGTGTATAATGCAGTTTTAGTAAACCTGCAAGGAATTAGAAATAGAAAATTATTGTTTTTTTTATTTAGAGCCACGTATTTTTTTAGCGAAAATAATTCTGCACCATCTGGTTTCAATTCCTTACGTGTACATCTGCAGCTCTACTTCAAGGTCAGTAATTAGATGTTTATAACTCTCAACAACGTGTTGGGGTTCTACTAGCCAATCACAGCCATGTGGTGCCGCAGTGACTGTATTTTGATTGGCACAGTTTAATGAGTGACGCCTCTGCACATAGACACACTGCCAATAACCATGAAGAACAGCTGCAGATGTGCACGTAGGGCAGTGTAAAAATTGATGTAAAATTCTTTACACCAAAATATCAGCGGTTGTAGTTATAAGCAGCGTGATATTTGTACACTCTGGTTTTCTAGTTCCACTGATTCCATGATAAAGCGGAGGATACTAAAAACTGTTTGTTAGAAGGAATAGTGAGTCTTTACCATCATCAGTGTTCTCCTTACAGGAAGATTTTCCCACGGTAGTTCATAATTGTCTGCGTTCTTCTGCCGCTCTCGACGGAATTGTGTAGTTTCCGCATCCTTTGATGTCACCTGTTATTTTTTATTTCCTTCTTCCTCTCAATATTTTCTCACAAACTAGTTCTTCCATAGCTTTTGTTAATCCAAGTACACGCGGTTATCGGTTTTGAAACAGAATGTTTATGTATAAACAAAATTTAAAATACTGTTTCTCTGTTATATTTGCCTAAAAAAAAATTGATTCTCATAGCTACGAGTTGATAATGTGCAACGTTTATCTCTGCTACTAATTCGTTGCTTTTCGTATTTACCTGCACGGTAATGGTACTGTTCGGTGATACAGTTAGTATAATACTTGCGGTAGGTCAAATAAATAAACGATTGGTTGTATTTATTTGGTGACGTAGGGTTTAGGACCCGATGCGCCAGAGTACAGGAGTCGCTATTACTGAATGCTTTTCAAGCATAACCGATATTTTATAGCCCAATCTATAAAATCAATTTCGCACCGACTTCTTAAGTTCGCGAGGCATCACTTTACGTAGGTGTGTCTACAATAAAAACAATGATGCCTCACCGACGTCCTTCGCGTTCGGCACACGCGACAAGAGTATCTAATCCAATAATATATAAAACGGATGCCTAGCCGACGTCTCCCGCGTCCGGCATCCGCGGTAAGAGTATCTATATTCAATAGTATACAAAACTGATGCCTAGCCGACGTCTCCCGCGTCCGGCATCCGCGGTAAGAGTATCTATATTCAATAGTATACAAAACTGATGCCTAGCCGACGTCTTCCGCGTCCGGCATCCGCGGTAAGAGTACAAAACTGATGCCTAGCCGACGTCTCCCGCGTCCGGCATCCGCGGTAAGAGTATCTATATTCAATAGTATACAAAACTGATGCCTAGCCGACGTCTCCCGCGTCCGGCATCCGCGGTAAGAGTATCTATATTCAATAGTACACAAAACTGATGCCTAGCCGACGTCTTCCGCGTCCGGCATCCGCGGTAAGAATGCCTGCACCTCGCACAGCGACAAAACTTCCCCTTCTCCTTCGTGGAGAGAACTCTCAGCCAATCAGCGACCTCCTGACACAATGGCTTATCGTATCCTCAACAACACGCAAACCATTTATTCGATCATTTTGAAAATTGGTACATTTGACATTTATATTTACTAGCATAAACTGTTAAATTTTCATTAATTTACTTCCATTATTTACATATGTTTAATATTTTGTCACAGCATGACGACCATCTAAGCCCCGCCCTCAAGCAACGGCTATGGGCGCCTTCAAGGGGGGAGAGGGTTGGTTTGGCCCTCTCTCTCTCTCCAAGTTTCTACTCTGTCGCTACCCCGCTGTGCACTCTGTAGCTATTACAGCGTGAAAACATAACTCCTTCCTCCAAGCTTCCTTTTATCTGGTTTGATACTGGTAGGCCGGCAATTCAGTATGAAATTTAGTTAACATCGAAATAAGTTAATTGGGTTATTCCCTATACATAAAACAGTTCACATTGAAATACTGAATAAAATAAAACTTGATTGAAGTCTCTATGACAATTTTGACTAATTACATAACTATAGCATACACACATTTATTTAGAAACTTTACGAATGAATAAAGTTGCGCATCTCAAATGTGTCTAAAAATTACTTTTCCGTTACATGAAGAAAAACAAAATATGCTTAAAGAATAGCAGTGGCTAATTTCTTACAAATTGTGTTTGGGGACGTTTGCGGAAGATACTTTAGGGCTGTTGCAAACTAAGTATAGGAATTACTAGGGACCTGCAAAATTCGCGTTATTTTCTAACAGTAGGCTGCACTGCAAACTATTGTACGGTCGTACCACGTCTAGCATTAGTCAAAAATTTCGTGGTGAGCTCAGGAGACATCTTCTGGCCAACAGTAAAAGTTCTCTGATGGAGTAACAAGTAATATGTAGGGCAGTCACAGTCAAATTTCACCACCGCTGCCTATGAAAACACGAAACGTGTTTCCCTATGTATAGCACTGTGAAGGCTAGCGCGTTACCAAATAATAATGCGAATTTTGCAGGTCTCTAGGAATCACGCAATATAGTTCCGTGTATTTTCCTTTTTTTACTGCAACAATACTGAAACCAAATCTACCGATATAAATATAACTGTATTTTACATAATAATTATTTTTTTGTATCAATCTATATGGGTTACTACCGACTGCACAATTTATCTTACCCCTCGCAAACATCAAGTGACGTGTCCAGAGAGGTTAGATATTTCTCGTAGTTAGCCGTTACACGCGTAAAGATACAAATTGACTGAAAATAGAACTTTAGCAGGGCTTTTTCGAGTGCTCAATTTGTCCCGAACCGCCTATACCGATGTATTATAAAAAAGTAGGACTAAAATAATGTTACAACAGTATATATGTTACAAAATTGTTCATATTTAAAATTTGGAAATTGTTATTTTTTTACGTTTTTTTTGTCAGTGATAACAAATTCCACCTTTTCCAGAGTATGACCTATTCCTTGCTGACTTGTATCGTGGGACTGGCCGATTTGTATGCAAGGTCTTGAGATTCTATCTAGACTCGTTTCCATACGGTTGTTATTTTCAAGAACCTTCTACTGCAAGTCGTTTGTTTATTTTTAAATTTTGCAAATTTACGTAAGTTATTTAATGCTGTTATTGTTTATCCGAGAGTAGAATACAAAGTGAAATCGTGTATAGTCACAATAAATTTATTTATTTGTTTCTATCCTTTACGTAACTGATGGCTTTTATAATTTAGATTAACACATTCAATATCCTTGTTAATGATTATAAAAAGTGATAAATAAACCCCCGAAAAAAGTTCTTCATATCTCCTAATTTTTTGGCATATAGATACATTGAAGCAATCACTCAAGTACCTACTAGTATGTGTACGCTACGATTATGGAGCTTGTATGGAGGGTGTTACAAAAAGATACGACCAAACTTTCAGGAAACGTTCTACACACACAAAGAAAGTAAATATGTGATATGGACATATGTCCGGAAACGCTTAATTACCATGGTAGAGCTCAATTACTTACAACTCGTTAATACGCCATACTCCAGGGATACATCAGCGCATCAGGGATTCCATGCAGCAGATGGTAGATACATGTATCCTCGCTCACGGAAGTCATTTTGAACATTTCATGTAAGAACGTGTGTTACGTAATGCTGGTACTGTCTGTTTCTGCGTGCTCCCAGTACATCATTTCATGTGAGTTGAAGAGACATGCAGTCACGATTACCTACCGTCACGTCGCCCACCTGGCGGTGATCCTAGGAAGTAACGTAGGCTACATTCTAACGAAACATTCCATTGGGTAATTGGAACAGTGTCTGTACGAAATGTTTTTTACGATGACATGTAACGAGAGGCAATAGAAGGGGCTCTACCATGGTAACTAAGCGTTTCCGGACATATGTCCATATCACATATTTTATTTCTTTGTGTGTGTGGAATGTTTTCTGAAAGTTTGGCCGTACCTTTTTGTGACATCCTGTACAAGGTGGTGGTCACATTATTGATCAAGAAGGATAGCTTTTGTAAGCAGTTCCTTCTCAGTCAGTTCCCTATCCATTTCTTCTTCCTTTCTCTTAGAATTATTTTAGTGTTCTTCTTCTTTCATCAACTCTTTGCAGTACTTCTTCATTGGTCAGTCTTTCCTTCCAACCTATATTTCCCGTCCTCCACAGCCACATCTCAAAAGCGAGTTGAGAATAGTCGGCTATAAAAGTTTCTTGTAGCAGAGGAAACCAACCGCGTAGCGTGCGGGATCACTTTATCACATTCTATTTGCAGATGATAATTTCCTCTCCCCGGAGGTTACGGGAAATTAAACCAAGATGATTATCACGTTAGCTGCAGAATCCGGCAAAGCAATTACCGCCGACTTCAATAATTAAAATCAATACCGGATGAACCGGGCAGCATAAAACTGGCGATAGTAATATTTCAGTGCGTTCTGACAGTAAGAAGTTTCTATGTGGGGTGTTGTGAAACTGGTTTAATGGTTATGGTGCTCTGAAGTCTTATACAAATGTGGTGCGGTAAATTTAACAGTACTGGTAATTTGGCACTGTTTTGTATATATTTTGTTTTTCAACTTTCATTGTTTCTCATTCTGAGATCAGTACTTAAGGGCTTGGGCTCGAGTTTATCCGCTTACAAGATAATAATTTTTTTAAAATCCATACGATAGTCAATATCGTAAAATCGCTTCGTAACTTCTTTGCAAATTGGTTTGACTATGCAATGTAATTTTTTGAGACAAATTGTATGATGAGTATAGTTAATTTATCAATTAAAAGGACATTTCGTTAATTAACTAATTATCGACTATTTTGCAGACATCTGATGTGACAAAATTAGAGTATGCAGTAGTCATAACAAAGTTACAAAGCGATTTTACAATATCGGCTCCCATTTATGTTTTAAAAAATAATTGTCGTTAAATGCGAAGAAACTCGGGCCCATGCCCTTAAGGGTGTTAACGTGGCGAAAATTCATAATTTTATATTTGCACATCATAGTGTTCGTTTTATAGACGTTACTTGTGACTACATTTTCCACTTGTAAACATTTGTTAGCTATCATAGTTTTTCCACAGCAGCATGCCAAAGTCAGAATTCGTAACTTACGAGAACATAGCAATAACAAAAACCAAGTGTCTTACTCAAAGGAAATAATTTACACTGAAATTAGATATTGTGGGCAATATTTTAAAATATTTTAAAACACACAATGAGATTCCTTTGTACTTAAAAAATTTTTTTGAAAATTATGCAGTTTATTTATGGGAATTTTTAAAAAATACAAAAGGACTTGTGTTTTTTAATACTTTAGCATATTGCTTGTAATACCTCATTTAAGTGTAAATTATTTCATTCGAGTAAGACACTTGGTTTTCGTTATTGCTATGTTCCCGTAACTTGCGAATTGCATGCAGTTTGAATGTAGTATGTAGGCCAATCTATTATGTATGCAAGGTATAGGATGTATGTAAGTTCGTGTGATGTTTGAATGTGGTATAAGGGTGTTGTATATTTGTGTGTATATGTAGTTCAAGATAAAGTGAGCACTTTTGAATATCGCCTTGTGTAGAAAATTAATTTTGAGTTTAGTATTCTTTGATTTCTAATTAGGTTGCTTTGTTTGTATTACACCATGGTAGGAAGTTGTAAGTTATCTGAATCTAAGGTTAATTCTACTGCAGGTTAGAAAGATCAGTGTTATAAGTTTGGCACAAGGACAATTTCTGCCGCTTGAGCGCTGGTATTGGTAATGGGTTCAAACTGACCAACCACGGAGGTTTTCTGAATTTTAAGTTTCATTAAATTGATAATTTAAAACACCAAATTTGTTTCGTTTATATTTTAAAATATGTTATATGACGTCAACCATTTCCAAGCCTATTTAATTTAAATTTCACAACAGTTTTGTATTTTTGTGATCGCTTAGCGATATCAGCAAACCTAGCGGCAGACCTTTTCCCTGTGCCAAACTCTCCCAAAAGAAAACACATTTTCTTTCTAACCTATAGTAGAATTGACCTCACTGAAAGTAACAAAATTAACTCGGACATGTAAAATGTCAACTTACCTTTTTCACGAGCCACCAGTATGTAATTATGTATATATGCATTAAGGTATGCATGTAATGTATGTATGAATGAATGTATGCATGTAATGTATGTATGCATGTAATGTTTGTATATATGTATGAAGGTATGCATGTAATGTATGTTTGAAGGTATGCATGCTATGTATGATGGTATGCATGTAATGTTTTATGAATGCATGTAATGTATGTATGTATTAAGGTATGCATGTAATGTATGTATGAATTAATTTATGCATGTAATGTATGTATGCATGTAATGTTTGTATATATGTATGAAGGTATGCATGTAATGTATGTTTGAAGGTATGCATGCTATATATGATGGTATGCATGTAATGTTTGTATGAATGCATGTAATGTATGTATGTATTAAGGTAGGTATGTAATGTATGTATTAATTTATGCGTGTAATGTATGTATGATGGTATGCATGTAATGTTTGTATGTAGTAAGGTATGCATGTAATGCATGTATGTATGATGGTATGCATGTAATGTATGTAGTACGGTATGCATGTAATGCATGTATGTAGGATGGTATGCATGTAATGTATGTATGATGGTATGCATGTAATGTATGTATGATGGTATGCATGTAATGTATGTATGATGGTATGCATGTTATGTATGTATGATGGTATGCAAGTAATGTATGTATGCATGTAATGTATGTATTGAGGTATGCATGCAATGTGTGTATGTATGAAGGTATGCATGTAATATTTGTATGTATGAATGTTATGTATGTATGTATTGAGGTAGCATGTAATGTTTGTATGTTGTGCATTTAATGTTTCTATGTATGTATGCATGCATGTAATGTTTGTATGTATGCATGTAATGTATATATGCATTAAGGTATGCATGTAATATATGTATGTACGTAGTGTATTGTAAGAGGGTGCGCGGCATAGCAGCTGTAGTGAGTGACGGCGTGTGTTGTGTCGGCAGGGAGCGGCGCCGCCAACGGGTCGACGGCGCAGTGTGGGGGCGGGTGTGCAGCACCAGCTACGATCACCGGCTGTGAAGAGACCTGCTGCCGCCCCCGTCACACTGCAAGGCTGGCTACACAAGCAAGGCAGCGAGGGTCTCATGTTGTGGAAGAAGAGATGGTTCGTGCTCTCCGAGTACTGCCTCTTCTACTACAAGGGTGAGCGTCCATCTTCTTGCTCCTCTGTGTCATATTGAATACAGGCGTGCCGCTTATTGGCTGCCCGAGCCTTCTGATACCAGCCCCGTGTATGTTTGGCTCCTACGTGTTACTACAGGTTTCCCATTCGCCTAGCTGCCTGCTAGCAGAACAGCTTTCGTACGCTGATTGGCGGTAGGCTTTTCCGCCATGTTGCTGGCCAGGAAAGCCATTTTGCTGGCGTGTGTGACCGAGTTCACCATTCTGCTGTATTCCTAAATATTCTGTGTTTGTGTCTCCTAACGGATAACTCTCTTTCTCTCGCCTTCTGGCGGGTATTGTTGCTAGTTCGTGCCATAATTATCATTATGTACCTTATTTTAATCATTTGTACCATAGACGATACCTACCTGCTGATAGTAGCTGATTGTGCCATAATTCCATCTTTATCACGAAAAATAGAAAACGATCGTGAATTCGTTTACGAGGGAAAGTTTTTTTTTTCCCCTGGCGCAGTTATACGCCGCGATGTTTCTACAGCAATGTCGAGAAACTGATAACAATATATTTTGTTACTCCTCACATCTGCATGTATATAGTATATACGTTATTAAGTGGCCTATATGTGCAATGGCATTATGGGAAAAAAATTCCAAGAATACTTTGAGACAAAAAAAAAACCTTCAATAAGGTAATTTATTGCTCAATTTGATTTCACGTGTGTCTAAATTTAATACTTACTATTTTACCATTAAATTTCATATGTAGTTAGTTTGTGAACTGTTGGATTTTTTAAATCAAGCTTTTACAGAAGCTAACACTGTACCATAATTTCTTTCGAAAGAAAAAAACGATAATTTTAAGCTCTGGGAACGATATTTCGTCGTAAAGGACCTGGTAAGACTAGTGAGAGAATGCCGGGGTGAAGGTTGGGTCGTCCAGTCCGAGAAGTGGAGAGGTGGCGGAATGAGAGAGCAAGGGAAAACGGAAGTTCCCCAAGAAAACCCGCCGGCCAATGACAACGTCCGACACGTTTCTCACATGCGGAAATTCCGGGATCGAACCCGCATCGCCTAGGTGGGAGGAGAGAGGTCTGAGCCGTCGACCACCGCGGCCTCTTTTTGAAAGCACTTATTTTTTTATTTATTTGGGTCACTTTTGTATCCCTCGAACATATGGCACACGCGGCAAGGGGGCAGTGACGGCCATAGTGTCGCCTATAATGATTTCTGAAGACCCTGGGAAACTGGAAGCAAGATGGCCGGCTCCGAGAATCGAATATGGGACCTCCCGAATGTGGTGCGAGTGTTTTATAACTGATCCACCACGCTATGTACGTGACGTATGAACGGTGTGGTAACGTACCACGCTTGTTAATTTTTTACGTCCAACTGTTAAATTTATCCACAACACGTTTAGGCCTATCTACGAAAAGTATACACACTTCAATCTATGCTTGTAAAACAATGCTTTTAAATACAGCATGGCTAGAGATTATGGTATATCGCGAAAATCTGCAAACAGATGGTACAATATCGGGATTCTTATTGGCTTAGTCAACGAGGTTAACACCTCAAAGTACAAGCTAAAGCCAATATTATTCTGGTATGCTAAACGTGTATTAAAAATCCAGCAAAAAGTCAAGTCTTCCCGCGATAAACCATCCTCTTTAAGTACGCCTATTAGAAATATAATTTTGGTTAGAGACACTGGTAAATCGCGGGAAAAGTTGATTGTTTGCTAGGATTCAACATACTATGCATAACGCTGAAGGTTTTGCACTTATATTGCCTATCGTTTATATGAAGTACCGTGTCCCTTTTCAACAGACCCAATTAGAACTAAACAGTTGTAACACAGAACGTACGTGGTTTGCCAGAAAACTGTTCGCATGTGTCACGATCGAGATACTACAGTTCATTGGAGACTATTTTAAATACTTTCGCGATTTTCCAGTGTCTCTAATTTTGGTGACACTCAAAATAACAAAAACGGCAATTTTTGCAATATAAAGACGCTGTTGTCGCAAGCAGTACTCGGTCAAAGATATTAACAGAAGAGATGTCGATCTAGTGAAACCTTCTTTTGCCGATTGTCCACGGTCACGCATGTGTGTGTGCGAGTTGTATATGCTCAGGCGTAACATAATAAGTAGGGGCACGAGTATTTCGCGTATTGATTGTAGGTCAGGTTGAACGCCAATAACATGTATATCACTGTAACTTCTGTGACTAGAGGACAACTATTTTGACACACCTTTGGAGGTTGCAAGCCAGTAGTAAATAATACAATTATTCCTGGGGCTACCCACTTGTACGGTTAGGAGCCAATGGATGTTTGACTTTGACCAGTGCGTGTATAGGACTGAGAAGTCTAGACTGCTACCAGATTAATACGCGAAGTACTCGTGCCTCTAGTAATAAGTTATCGCCAAGTTACTGTTTGCATGAGTGTGCCACTTATTACAGTTTAGGAGTATTGTAGTTTAGGAGTAAGAATCCCGTAAAAAAATTGCTTCTGGTGGACTGAAGGCCAAGCTCACCAGTTTCTGCTGTCTACAATTTCAAATTTTCAAGTTTGGTTTAAAATGGTTTCCATCGTAGTAGGTTTTTATTTTTCAATGCGTAACATAGATGGTTTTGACTAAATGTTCAATAAACAATCATTTCGTTAATTACATGATTAGTGTACAGTGCACGACCAAAAGTAATTGTCACATTTTTCTTTGAATCATTTCTTTACGTTGAATCATGTTTTATTATCAAGCCCCGTATTATTTATATTTTATTTTTAATTCGCAATTTCATTTGCCAGAAGAATTGTGGATTTTTGTGTGGTTAAATTATTATAATATATATTTATTTATGTTCAATTATATACGAATCCCATACATTTATTTTGATTTTCATGCGCAGCCAATCTAAGTTGCATACTCTGAGGGCATTAGGCTACTTTTTACCCCGGTCATTATGACGTTTTGAACATGTTTGTTGATTTATAACACCTGCTGTAATGCACATGGTATGCGCTGAAATACATTTTTTTATTCCCCCTTCCCCCTCCTTGAATTGCATTCTGCATGTGCTAGGCAATCACCTTATCCACTATTCCTTCCGTTCTTAACTGAAAACTTGCTGCTCCATCTTTACGGTTAGTACTTTTGTTTGTGTTGTCCACAACAGTAACGTTGTAGGCGTGTGATTACACTAGTGTAGGGTATGATAGTATAGAACATAACATTATTATATGGAAACAGTTCTGTAGAGTTGTGTAATAGCGAACTTCCAAGTACCCTCAACTTATTTAGATCAAAAAGGAGAACACTCCTTCAACTTTGAATGCATAAAAGGTTTTTATTCAGGTAATGTTCAGTTTCCTTAAATGTCTAAGTGTAAAAGTTTCCTATTCATCCTATAGTTTGTGGTAGTCAGTTTTTCACTTTTTCTCGAAAGTTCGTCGAAGTGAAATGTTTACCTTCTTCATCTCACCCATACATTTTATACAGGATTTGTGATTAGGGATGGGGTGTCCCGAACCTAGGATTGTTATGTAAGAGAACACGTCACTCAGCAAAATAAATCTGGGTGTATTTTAGGCTGGGTAACTTTAGTCTGAACGATGCTAAGCTAAATTACTTAAGGCTGAGCGATGTTAGGCTGAATTACTTTAGGCTGAGTGATGTTAGGCTGAATTACTTTAGGCTGAGTGATGTTAGGCTGAATTACTTTAGGCTGCCGCTGAACGAATGTTAGGCTGAATTAATTTAGGCAGAACTATGTTAATCTAAATTACTTTAGGCTTAACGATGTTAAGCTGAATTACTTTAGGCTGGACGATCTTAGGCTGAATCCTTACTCAATGGCTGAGTTACACCGACCGCCTCAAGAAAGCGGGGCGAGCTCGGTAAAAATCATGATTTTCAAGGTGCAATATTGTGCTATTTAAT
Source organism: Medauroidea extradentata (assembly GCA_003012365.1). Lineage (NCBI taxonomy): Eukaryota > Metazoa > Arthropoda > Insecta > Phasmatodea > Phasmatidae > Medauroidea > Medauroidea extradentata. Next base: position 40,038 of record PNEQ01101358.1, on the reverse strand, counting down.
CAATCCGTAGGGTAAGGGTCCTTCCCCGAGAAATTATGTATGTTCAATGTTTGAAATAGTGGTATTTAAGCAGTTTCCATTTAGTAAGGGAAGAGAGGGTGGACCCCATGGACTCCATCCCCCTCCTTCTAGCTATGTCCCTGATACAGTGCTGTCTGTGGGGGTTGATAGCTGACACGTTCACGGCTGTATATGGAAGCCTGTGTGTGTGTTGGCGAGTTCTACGTGTGACTATGTGTCACAGGTCCGGAGGAGGAGAAGCTGCTGGGCTCGATCCTACTGCCGTCATACAAGGTGGGGCCCTGCACGGCCGATGACCGTGTCTACCGCAAGTTCGCCTTCAAGGCGGAGCACGCCAACATGCGCACCTACTACTTCGCCGCGGACTCCCGCGAGCTGATGGTGCAGTGGATGAACGCGCTTAGTCTTGCCACCATCCTGCAGGAGCGCGTCGCTGGTCCGGCTGCCAGGTCAGTCCGTATGTTATTAACTTACTATTAAGGCCTTGTTACCGAGTTTTGCAGTGATTTCGAAAAAAAAAATTTTTTACTACTACCTAATACTCACATCGAAATTTCGCTGCACAGTTTTGACACTTATATGTTATAATTTGTAGCTGAATTTTTTCGTAGAATTATACTGAACGGTTTTTTAGATTTCATTACCCAAAGTACCACGTTTTTCGTCGTGAAAATAAGCAAAAATTAAGGAAATTATTTTTTGCTGGCGAATGGTACATTATTTTAAAAATCGCGTCCACAATATTGTGCATGGTGTGATTGCACAGTGACTCAAATTTTTTCTAAACTTTTGGTTAAAAAATATTTGAATTATTGGCACCAGTGTGAAAAAAACTCGGGAACAAGCCCTTTTAAGAGCCCGTGGTAGATAAATAAGCGCTGAGTTCTTCAATTGAGATCCACACTTTTTGAAAGACAATACTGTACAGAAAAACTGCAAAACAGCAATCCTAGATATTTATTTTTGCCAACTTTATGACCAAACATTTATTCATAATGGTGCATTTGTTAAGTGTAACTAAATGTACGAGATTTCGGCGTCATATATTGTTCTTCAGATATACTTAAATGAGAATAATTTTTTTTCAGAAAGTTGGAAAAAACTATTGTCTAGGATTGTTGTTTTTTGTGTTTTTTTTTTTAAATTTTTTTTTTGCAAATTGGCTTTAAGAAACCTACAATCCTGAACTGATGCTTTATGAGCTAAATTAAAGAGCCCGTATCACTAACTATACGGAATTTTTCTTATCTTCGTCCCGGTGTAAGCCGCGTCTCTGATTTGTAATGGAAACACACGGTGAATAAGTAAGGTTCGGCAAATACTGCAGGAATCAATGCACAGTATTTTTATGTATTGCCCTTCGGTAACGCCCACAAGGTTCCTATTGCTGCGGTGACTGCCTGTAATAGAAATATTCAAACGTTTGTTACGCCGCTATTTCTCTGGTGGCGGCGCGAGGTTCATTACACTATCCCAGACAGCCTTCGTCGTGCGGTTAGCTGCTGAACCCACAAAACTTCGATTTGTGCAAAACATACAGCAGTTTTAGTTCACTCCTACGATCGCGACATACGCGATCACACGTCTGCCTTCATCGGCGACCACCTCGCGAGTCCCCATCATCTACAAATGTTGAGGCTTCTACTGAAAATGCGCCTCGAAACTCGTCAACCAATAGCAGCTCGTCTCCGAGGACAATAGGGTAACTGTGTAACAATTTCTCTCGAACTGTTTATTTAATGGAATTGAAAATTTACTATGTTCACAGTGTCAATACTAAACATAATTTGATCGAAACGCAGTACTTATTTAATGATATTTTAAATTAATACACAGTTAGCTCTGTAAGCTCCTCCGCTTGGCCGGCAGCTGTCTCTTCCCCCTCCATACCTTCGCTGGCTCCCTCTTGGGCCTGCCATAAACCCATCACTGTCCGTCCTGCCTGTCGGCTGAATACTTTTTCCGATTAACAGTTCTGGCGATTACAATTAGAAAATCACATTTACCAAATATAACACATATTTATACTTAACATAGAGAAACTTTAATTACATCCGTACGACAATTTTTAGTCTATAACACCAGTTTAAAAAAAGTTAGTAAGCTATATTTGAAAATTACGTAAATAGACACTTAACTAATTATCTTATATTTCAGTACGCACATTCGATTCCATATTATCTTAAATTTGTTGGAAGGTAAGAAACATTGTATTATTTCTTATCTTCCAACAAGTGTCAGATTTAATCAAAGTATTTCAATATCTAACAATGTCAAAATATGTAGAAGACTAACATTTAGAGCATGAAATGTCAAAAATGTTAATGTTCCTTCAAGAATGCTCGTAGGGAGGAAAATACTGTAAATCAGAGATGTCCATCCACCTTAAGGCTGTTCAAGTGCCAAATTTTTTCTAAGTTGTAACGGTTTTCTGTTACTTAAACAAATTCATTATATTATCACGGGATGAACGGGAGAAGACGAACATACGAGTCGCAACTATGCGAGAGGAGATTAATGTAAGAGTAGCAACAGTGTGAGAGCAAACTAACGTACAAGTTGGCAACAGTGCGAGAGTATAATAACGTACGAACTGGCAACAAAGCGAGTACGTGTTGACAACAACGAGAGAATGGACTGACATTGACGACAGTGTTTTTAATGCTACTGTAGTACACTAACTTTCATACATTCTAATAACTCTAGTCTAGGTCATTGCGAGGCCCGGGGCAATATAAACCGGAGCCGCTCCCCCCCCCTTTCCCGGTTTTTTTATTTCGTTTATATGCAGTGTTAATTTTTAAGGTATGGCACGTTTATCTTTGAATTGGCATGTAGTCACATATGTAAACATTACAATTTCAAGTACCACAATAAAATGTGTTCAGTTCACATAGAAATATATATATATACATATATATACATACATATATATATATATATATATATACACACATATATGTGTGTGAGAGAGAGAGTGAGAGAGAGCAAAGCAAAAAAAAAAATGTAAGTTACTAAAATGCAGTTCTTATAAAACTATATAAATAATTTGTGTTGTTGTGACACATGTAATAAAACTTCAGTTCATTTCAGTTACAAGTAATTATTTTGTTATTATTATTAAAAATTGAGGTCCAGGGCTAATGCCTTTCTTGCTTCCCCCCCCCTTTTTTTCCCAAACCACTCTTTACCATTCTAGTATGGTCCGGACTCTAGTGTTCAAATTTAATCTTGCAAAATTATTGACTATCAAACTACCCATCATAACACACTCTGACTTTGGCTTCAGACAAGTGTCACACATTTGTTTTAATGCAATAAAAGTGATAGGCTGGCCGTTTAAAGACACGTCCAGGAGTTTCACCGACGAGATAGTCTGCACGCAAGTCGAACATTTATCACGTACGCAGACGATTCAACTGGTTGACAAGCGAACAAGTGTCGGTGTTAGGCCTTGTTACCTGCAGTTACTGGGACACTTTCGTTTCTGTATACTTGCCCGTTCTGTGACTGAATCTACAGCGTCCTTTACCGTGCGTGTCTGCTCGAGTCTTGAGTGCGCGGAGTGCGGAGAAGTTGGCGGCAGATATTGTCAACTGTTTGGACACGGTTCGATGTTGTTGAGAGAATTAATCCCAATACAACAGACGAGACGCTATGCGTCTATAGACGCGCCTATGTGTAGATCCAAACATTTTAGTGGGGTACAGCCTGAAATTCTAAGTTGTCTGTTGATGTCAGCAATGAGAAGGTAATTACGTTGATAATTTTTTATTATTTATTTTTAGATAGCGTGTAATAGCTCTCCATAGTAAAGTGGGCAGTTTTGAGCATTTGGCTACTTTTTTTCCTTTTCAATCAGCTTGTATAGCCTATATTCACTTTGCTTTCTCTTTTTAATAAAACACGTTGCAATAGATTCCTTTTTACTAGATATTTAATGTCATGCTGATTTTTCTACCCTTTTAGCGATATCAATTTTTTACGCCTAAACGAGAACAGGTATCTAAAATCGGTTAGGCAGTTTTGTTTAAAATCATCTTCTCCATGTTGGCAGATTTTTTTTTTCAAGGCAGTAAATGCCATGGTTTTAGCTAATTATGCAATTAACAAAATTATGGTTACTTGACTTTTTAGTAAAAAACGGTATAATTTCTTGTTTTGGAAAAAAAAAAAAATCTTTCACGGCAAAAACCATTTTAACAAAATTGTCAAACCAGATTTTTGATATCTGCTCTCGTTTAAGCTTAAAATTAACTATCGCAAAACAGTATAAACAAATAGAATAGGATAATGTCGAACGAATGACTCGAATTCTCAGTCGAAAATAAAATGTGAACTACTTATCATAATACAGTACGGTACGGTGAGATTTTTTTCCCCGAGTAAAGATTTTACTAGCGAATGTATCTTTATGCAATTCTACTAGTCGACAGTATAATTTGTTTTCGAGAGTAAAATTTAAAAAGGCTTATTAGAAAAATTAGGGCTTTTAGCCACTAAATTCATAAAAATGGAAAACTTTTTATTTTTCTTATTACGGTACCAGTTTAAAAAGTATCTTGATCTATATAATAACCGAATTTCGAAAATATCCGTATTTTGGTTTGGAAATAATTATAACATTCGTAAACCTTTGTACGAAAGTTTTTCTGGTAGTATTTTTTTTTTTTTAATTAAGGTGACTTATCTTTTTTAAAAAAAAATATTGACTATAGAGTTCTGGATATTATTACGTTGATAATTCTAGAAATAAAAGTTTATAATTTTTATAGATTTTTTTCGAAAAAGGTTTTTAATTATTTTACTTGGAAACAAAGCATACTACTGGCTAATGCTTTATAAACAGCTGTGAATTAATAAAATATCTACTCGCCAAAAATGTCCCATCGTATTATGATGGGGTCACGGTGGCCGATTGGTCAGACCATTCGCCTCCCACCAAGGCGATCCGGGTTCTATACCGGTGGGGTCGGTCAACGGATTTTCGCATGGAAATCGTGCTGGACGATGCTGTTGGTCGGTGAATTTTCTCGGGGATTTCCCGTTCCCCTCGCCTCTTCATTACGCCGCTCCTAACTCACCTCATGTCACCCCTCATCAGCGCTAAAGACCTCGATGTTGAGCGTTGACCAAAATCTGTCACTCACTCGTATTATGATGAGTAGTTCATATTTTATTCTCAATCGGGCATTCCAGTCATTCGCTAGACATCTTACCTAAGATGGCGGGAATGCAGGGTTTTGGTAATGTCAACTGTTTACATTTCTTAATGTGGCGTGTTTCTTCAGCCACAATTTACCTTGCTATAGGAGTTGATTGAGAAGCTATTCGCGTGACTTATTGCACGCTTGGAAACTACATTCGGGTTACTCTGTGAATAACTTCAAGCTGAAACTTTACCCTACCCTGGCTCACAATCACACCGTGATTTATAAACATCCTTTGCACTCTCTCTCTCTCTATTCTAGTCTCTTTATCTTCCCCCACCACCTTCCAAATTCCTCACACTTTTTTTTCTCGGATTACAGAGCGATAATGTTTAGGCCTTTCAGCAGTTCAACCGAGTGTTTTATTGTTGTACTGTTTTATCATAAAGGTGGCGGTACTATGTCTGTGTTTGTTGGCTGAATGTTCGTTTTATTCCCTAAAGTGCAGTTCAGTCGAAATATATCGCTTACAAGATATAAAAAAAAGTATTTTATATGAAACGTAAAAAAAAAAAAAAACTACCACAGAAAGATTTATTTTATGTGGGGAAATATGCAATTTGAAACTGCATTTCATATATTTTGTATTTATTATAATAATTAACAATGATCCGCTGAGTTTTTTTTACGTTGGTTCCCCATTTAATTTGGGTAACTAGAATAGATCTTTTAAATAACTAGCTTTATAACACTGTGCAATGGTGTAAGAGTTGGATCGTGCTTGTTGGACGAAATCCTGTGTTACATGTCTGTTTACTGGTGGTAGAGGCATTGTCCAGCCTGAGAGCTATTGTTACAGCGAGTGGTCGCGTGCCGCAGTGTAGCACGAGCGTTCCCCGCGATAAGACATGTGCCTGATGTGGAGGCGGTGTTGTGCTTACAGCGGCGACGACAGGCAGCCCGTCAGAGTAGCCCCGCCTGGCCACGGCTCCGAGGACAGCGACTCGGGCTTCCACGGCTACCGCCCCCGGCCGCCGGACAAGAGCAAGACACCGCCGCCACACGCCGAATCCGCACCCGCGCCGCCCCAGACCCGCCAGCCCGTCTACGCCAACGCGCCGCCCAAGCCGCGGCGGCTCGAGCCCGACGACTACGGCTCGACGCCCACCCCCGACGGCGGCGGGCCCGCGGTGCGCCTGTCCTACCAGCAGCAGGCCCCGCCGCCCCAGCGCGCCGCCCCCGTCCCCGCCGCGGCCGCCGCCGAGCGCCGCACCCCAGACACGTACGCGCGCTCCAACTCGGCGACGCCCGGGGGCGGCAGACCGCGCACTGGTGACTACGAGGACGTGTACAGCTGCGACGGCGGCGAGGGCAGCGTGACGCACGTGTACCGAAGGCCGTCGGGCCAAGTGGCGTACATCAAGGGCGCGGGTCCGCCGCTATCCGTGCACTACAAGCCAGGTTACCCGGGCCGCCAGAACTACCCCGCCTTCCCACCCGGTACGCCGACCCACTACGTGGTGACGCCCACCCACCAGCCGCTGCCCCCGCAGATACACCCGCACCACCATCACCACCACCACCCACACCAGCACCACCACCTCCAGCCGCCACCGCCGCAGCCGGGCGCGGGCAGGCACCCTCCGAGACCGCACAGCGCAGACTTCCTCGACTACGACGCGAGGAGGTACTACCAGCAGCACCAGGGCTACCACACGACGCCGCTGCCACATGGCCGGCACAAGGAGCCATCGCCGCAGACCGTGCCGCCAGAGGCCGTCCCTCAGAAGGCACGCTTGCAGCGGCCCAAGTCCAGCCTCGACGTGATGCCGTCCTCCGAGACGCTCGCCGGCGACAGCTACTACTGGTCCGAGGAGCTGTACGCTCAGAAGATGCGTCAGTCGGCCACGTACCTGCAGCACGCACCCGTCGCGGCGTACCACAGAGCGCAGTCGTCGTCTTCGCGCGCCACGACGCCGTCGGTGCGGCTCAGCACGCCGCTCGGGATGAGCGCAGCGGCGGACGGCGGCGAGGTAGCGGGGCTGCAGCCCGCCGGGGTGGCGAGCCCCGGCGGCAGCGTGGGCAGCGATGTCGTGCTGAGGCACGCCAAGAGGCCGGCCGAGGAGGCTCCCACGCCGAGCAGGTCGCCGTCAAGACAGCAGTACCAGCAGCAGCAGCAGCAGAGGCGGTGGAGCGAGTACGCGGACCCCAGGGTGGACGGGCAGTTCATGAGGTCGGCCAGCGCGCGCCTGCCGCGACAGAAGTTCCCCGGCGACGACGAGGAGGCGGAACCTGCGCCCGAACTTGAGGAACCCAAGCAGAAGTCCACGACGGACGTCAGGGAGGGCGACCGCAAAGTACAGCAGGTGAGTGTACATGCTCAATAGTTTTCTTTCTTGTGTCATGCCTACCACGTTTGCATTAACTATACCTGCACTCAGCTACAATCAGATACGTGATACATGTTCTTGTGTGCAGTTTAATAACTGTGACACTAGTACGTGTTGTGTATCTGATTGTGGTTGCATGCAAGTCACTTGCTTTTTATCATCAGTATTAAAAAATACTGTGGGATAGACCACCACCCTAAACAGAGTCACTAATAAGACAGGGGGGCATCGGTGGTCGAGTGATCAGACCACTCGCCTCCCACCAAGGTGATCTGGGCTTGATTCCCGGCGGGGTCAGACCCCGGATTTTCGCATGAGGGAATCGTGCGGGACAACGCTGTTGGTCGGTGGGTTTTCTCGGGGATCTCCCGTTTCCCCCGCCCCTTATCATTCCGGCACCACTCCATACTGTTACATCATGTCACCCCTCACCAGCGCTTAAGACCTTGATGTTAAGTGCTGACCAAAATCTCTCACTCACTCACTGATAAGACAGAGTTGTAAAGAAATTGGTTTTCCTTTTGTATATATCATCACAAGTAGAAGTGATTATTGGAGGTTGAATTTTTTTTAATTTTCAGTAGTACTTGCACTTTTATTATAATATGTTGATTGAAGATGAGAGTAGGGAGAAATATGAAAGTTATCTACAATCTAGTCTTACTTAGATCTATATCTATACATAGAGCACACATCCATGAATGATGTATGTCATTGTTTAAGTCTGTGGTTTTATGGCACACTGAACATGTTGATGTGAGTATCTTTAGGCATAATGTGTTAGGTTAAAAGGATGCTAAAGTAAACATGTTCGTGATGATACAAGACAATAATGTTTGGCACTCACAATTGACAGTAATATTTTATATTGAATGTACTTGTTTAAGTTTTTAAAATATTGTAATTAAAATCAATTAGGATCAGGGCCGGATTTACCACTAGGTTCACTATAGGCCCAATCATAGGGCACAACTTTCACAAGGGCGTTCTTTTATCGAGGAGAACACGTGAAGAATTTCCTATCACTATTTAAAGTGCCAATATGGCGACGAGTAAAAAATTTTTAAATGGCTTTTCTTTTGGCATTGTTGAATTATGCTGCCTCTATTAGTTTTATCTGCCGTATAGCCAATCCAGCTATATATTTTTAAATAACTGTGTTACAATATTAAGCGGAATAATTGTTTGTGTTATTATTATTATTATTATTATTATTATTATTATTATTATTATTATTATTATTATTATACATAGCGAGAGGACAGATCAGAGTAATTGTCAACAATATTGTGCTGAAAATGGGAAAAAGAGGCCAGTTGTTAAGGTAGGATGGAAAACAAAGGCTGCGAGGGTGCTCAGACTGACGAGCCTAGTGCATCTAGAAGCTTAATTCCAGCCCTGATTTGGATTTTCCCCTACAAAAGTGTTAAATACGTGCTGTATATAGTAATAACTTACCCGCTCATATTCTTTAATACTGCTATACGAATTCCCACTTTAAGCAGCCATCTTGTTTCAGTGGTGTGCATGCTTATTTTATATATATTTAATTCCTAGTTAGTTTCTATATTCAGGCAGTTTTGTATCGTTCTGCTACATGTAAAAATGTGACATTGCCATGTGATTTTATTTGCATAGGCTTGTACAATTTTTACACCTGCGGTAAGTTACAATACTCATCTCACAAAACTTTTATGAACTACTGTACTTACACATTAAATACTTGAGTGATAAATAACAGTTGCCATTAATAGTAGGCTAGGGTATAGTATAAAGACTAAATCCAACAAATAAGTTTCTTGAAACAATTAATACGCTTACTCAATGAGCATTTGAAGGTTAAACAATGTTATATAACAACCAATAAAATTCTAAATGCTAATTTTTGAAGCACAATGGATTAAAGAAAACTGTGCCAGTATAACCGTCATAAAAATGCATTTGCTCGTGGGATAGACTTTAAATTACTGTGCAGTTGACTATATATCATAGGTTTTTAAAAACAATTTCATTAAAATGTTTAATACTGGCCAACAGTTAAATCTAACGCTGTGTGAAATATGCTCAAGAAGAAAGTGAAAGCAATGTTCAGGTGACTGGAAATTTTCAAACAACTTGCACAATAACTTTGTTCTTGGCTATACGTGCAGTCAGTATAAACCTAAATAAGTTGCTACAAAAGGTTTGTTAAATATTTAAGATACAAAAATATTCGTTTAGTTTGATTGTCATTCAAGATTTCAGCACTTGAGTACAAAAAATATGTGGAACTACAATTTGTTATTTGCTGCGAATTATACAAGGACTGATGCAACAATTGTTACTTTCAAATTGTTTGCAGTAACAGACAGTAATTTTTTCAAATGTCGAATCTAAAAAAAAAAGTTCTCTGTATAGTGCACCACATGTATACCTGCCGTACAGTAAATTGATACTTTTGGAACCCCTGCTTCTAGCTTGGATCTGTTTTCACACCAACTATGTATCCTTCCGCCAAACATCAACAATAACATTTCCAGGCTGATGGCTGCACTGCGAGCCACTAACTACGTCACTTCTAAAATATTGTAATATATGCTAAATGTAATTATACATTTTACTTCTTTTCCTGAAAATGAACACATCATATATGCATATATATTCCATTAAACTATTTTCAATATTTTAACCGCTGTTCCTAATGTACAGAAGAACTATTTCTATGACATCAATGCCAACCCAACAATCTTCCAACTATCGTATCAGACGTGTTTAGCTCCCTTTTAAAATAATTATTTCAAAAAAATTTTATACTCGTGAATGCGTAACAATAAAAAATTTATTTATTTATTTATCTCACAGCATTGCTGTTTCATAGTTGTATGGTGATAACAGAAATTTTTCTAGTAATTTTTTTCAACAGTTCGTTTCTAAAAGTATTGACTTACCGTACGGCGGGTATAGTTTAGTTTGAGTAGGAACTGGCGTGGCAATTGGAACAACTTCAGACCCTGTGGAATCATACACAGCGAACATGAATGTGTTCGCACTATATATGTGTAGGTACAGAGTGAGCCAGGCAGGCCATGCCTCCCTCTCCCCCACATAATGTAGTCATTCAACATGGCAACTACACAAACATGCTTGTTTCTGACACAGCATCACTGTTTTAATTAAGTGCAACCATTCTTTGAACAATAATGAATTATATGTAGCCAGAAAGCATGACAATATATTTACAATTATTTTAGTTCTTCTTCCCTATATAATTATGACAAGTATAGTCCCACGTATGTAGAAGTACTAAAAATTAGTTTTTAGATAAGAATCGTTATAGGTGGTTTGGGATAAAATGAGCACTCAAAAAAGCCCTGGCAAAGTTCTATATTCATCTAATTGGTATCTTACAGCACATAACTGCTAATGATGAGAAATGTTTCACCTGTCCGGACACGTCGCTTGATGTTTACGTGTGTAAGATAAATTGTGCAGTCAGTAAGAATCTATGCAGATGGAAAAAAAAAGTTTATCAAATATATACAATTATATATATTTCGGTTTGTTTGGTTTCAGTATTCTTGTATTTAAATAGTAAAATACACGGACTGTATTGTAAAGCAGTAAGGGAACTATAGTTAATGTTGAATTATATGCAGTAATGGCTAGTGATATGTTTGAGAGGTTAAATTTTTAGTGCTCACTTTATCTTGAATGTCCTATAACTAGTCTATTATTACTACATACTAAATTTTAAACAGTTTTGTGTCTGTGTATTAGGAAATGTGTGTGTGTTTTACACTAGCAGGCTACATTAGGTACAGTTTTTGAAATTGACCACGACTCTCTTAAGGACAATGGTGCACAGCCATCTTTAATTTATAGTGTTTTCCCCAATACAAGCATTACTGAAGGCGTACCAACATTTTTGACATTTCATGCCCTAAATGTTTGTCTATTACACCTTTTTACATTATTAGATGGTAAATTAGATCCATATTATCTGACATTTGTTGTCAGATAAGAAATGAAACACTTTTTCTTATCTTCCAACAAGTTAAATATTATATGGGAGTAATAAATTTCCTAACAATGTAAAAAGGTGTACTAGACTAACATTTAGAGCATGAAACATCAAAAATATTTAAAAGGCTTCAGGAATGCTTATGCAGGTGGTTCAGGATAAAATCAGCGCTTTTGAAACTCTAGTTACCTTTTTCCTTTAAGACAATTTATATATTACTATCAATTTTTTATGTAAACAAATCACCCTCAGTATTGATTAGAATGAATAGATAGTACTGTTCTCGATAGTTAATGTCTGAAGTCAGAATAAAGAATACTTCGTAATAATTTTGCTTGTAAAGATAGTTTTCAAAAGTGCTCCATTTATCGTGAACCACCTATAGCGATGCAGTGTGTGAACTTAATGTTAATTAATAGCAATAAGTGGCGTATACATTGACGAGCTGTTGATCATGTCTTGTCGCGGTCAGAGGGAGGAGTCAATGAAGAGGTTGTTGGAGTGGAAGCAGCGCATGCTACAGTCGCCACTGACGCGCAAGCCCTCAGGCTCTTCGTCTCGCGGTACGGCGCAGAACGAGCTATCTAAGTTCTACAAACAGCAGGTGCTGAGGGAGCTGGCCAACCAGGAGGCTCGGCTGAGGGATGAGTCTTCGCGGAACAGCCGGGACGAGGCGCGGGGGTCTCGCCGCAGGATCCAGCAAGAAGAGGGCATGTCCTTGCATGGAGGGCGTGCTGCAGGACGCAGCAGGAGCCAGGACGGCAGGAGGTCCTCCACTTCTGTCAGTAGATACAACAGTTACTCCTCTGATGATGAAGGTAAGTTCCTTTCTTCTGATCACACCAGTGGCGTACACAAGATGTTATTTGGAGGGTAACGGGCTGAACCTTATGCTTAGTATAAACTTAATTAATGTTTATAGGAGAACTTCTAGCAATGCAAATTTATTACATAGAAATAATAATGTATAGACTACAGTAACCGTTGAAATGTAGATGTTTTATTATATTTGTTATTAAAAAATTTATTTTACAAATTAACGTACGTATAACTTGTAGCTTCAGATAAAGTGATAATTAATGCAGGCTTACCATCCCCTCTAAACAGTCTAATGCAACCTACACCCACTAATCAATGTTGTAACAAAGTTTCCATATAAAAATATTTTGCTGACTTCACAAGTTAAAAGAGGGGAGGGTTTCTGAGGGTCCTTCCTCTGGAAAATTTTGATTTTTGGTGCAGAGCAATTTTTGAACCTAAACAATGAATTTACAGCAGACAGAAATTGTAATATTTTTAAAGGTATAATTTCTTTCAGTGAACAATCTTCTTCTTTACTTGTGTGAGCACTTTTCATATATAATTTCTTAAGCTTATAAAGGTGATGATTTGCAAGAAGGGGGAGGATTGCAGTACCTTCAGCCTCCCCTTCATCCCTGTGTATATGACCCTGGATCATACTATACATTTCGCACTTCTTATGACCATCTGTTCTCCAATCTGTGGTGTCATTTGCATTTTGTGCTGCTATGCAGTCGTGCATTGCTATTCAAATCTCTTAGTTACACTTTTCAAGAGATCATTAAATTTTTTTGCAAAACAGACATATAGCATGGCCCAGAATTTGGGGAGCAGGGGCACATTACCTTAAAACACTTTTCTTCTGGAAATTTACCAGCTATAATTTGGTGTAAAACACTAATGCCAATATTTATATCTACTCGTGTGAGGAAAGTTTTAATGTGCATTCTTTTTAAAGGTCAAAATATTTGTAACTATTTTGCAGCTGAAGAGTGTTGTTGGATGGGAGGGGAAGCGACATGTGCCCCCAAGGCTACGAATGTAGGAGGGTGTAAAAATAGGAGTAATTATAACGTAAAAACAGTGGGTTCGACAAAACAAAAACAAACTATACAGATTAAAGTTGAAGAAAGTGTAAAATCATGGGATGTTAATAAGGAGCTCCGTTGTATTATGCAACATGTCTTCTGTCTGCAATTCTCAGTCAGTCATTTAAAAAAACTCTGCTCTTATGTTCCGTTGGTATCTCGCATTGTTTGCTTACATCAGTCGCTATGTTTGTGTATTCACTTTACTAGCTCAGTGTTATTTTTCTTATTATAATGTAACTGTCGCTACTTGTAACACAGTGCTTAACTAGATTTATGATTGTTGTTATTGTCAAACATTTTCTGATACCAATTGCAATAAAATTCTATATGTTAACTATTAGTAACATTACATAATATGTAGTATCTACCACAAGGCTGTCTAATTTCAATCAAGCTGAGGACCGTATGTGTTGTACAAAATGGGAATAACAATAATCAAGGTTTTATTGCCTTACAATTTATTACACCATATATAAAATAAGATTGGTCGTAACCAGCATGATTATTTTAAACCGATATTAAACAAATAATTATGTCAGGTATTACACTTAGGCTTATTGCTCTAATAATAGTTTATGGACACACCAGATTATTATCCAAACAATCCTTAATAAACGCCAAATTTGTGTTCAGTGCAATAAATGAGAATAACTGGCTATTTTTTAAAGTTAAAGTTGTAATTTTTTTGCAACAGAACACCAGACATAACTTTTTAAACCAGGATTCCAAAACCATATTTAATTTATTTTTCTCCCTCCCATCTGCCCCTATCATAAGTTGCGAATACAGATGTACATACCATAAACCTGAGTTGCTTTGGATAGCAGGGATGACTTTGTAATACTCAAAATGCTAGATTTTCAGGCTGTTTCAGTAAGGAATGAAAACTATAAAATGTATTTTAAGACTGTTTATTAAAATTTTTTTACTAAATGAACACAAAATAAATATTTTGTGTGGGATTGAATCACCCCCAATTGTCACAAAGTATCCCCGTTTTACGGTATTTAAAGAATTAGAGAATTAACATATGATTTAATTAAAACATTCTCAACATTTATTAAACAAATATTACTGTTTGTATGGCTCGTAATGCTACTTGGAATGTCTTTTACATTTATAATAACTCATAAATGATAAGTCGATTCCTGTGTTGGCCTGAATGTGTAGGCATAACGAGAAATAGTAAATACAAGATTTGTTCAGACACCTGTCTCATTTTACAGCAGTGGAGGTGAAGCAGGCGACATCTGTAATTTGTTTTAGCAGTGTTATATTTAGAATGATATCTGTTCATATATTTCCTAGATGTAGCATATACTACAAGATTTGGGCATTTAAAGAGTAGGTACTTACCCACGTACTACAAGCCAGAACATGAAAGTACTATTAAGAGCTTCCTAAAAATGTCAGATTTCATAACTGCAATCACTTTTGAATTTATTTATTTCACCTATTAATTTTTCTTCCACATTGGATTTAGTGTCTAGTATTCATGTTCCAGTTGAGCTATACTACAGAAACTCGTAAAACAGAAATTTTTTGCAGTTATATGAGTTCTAAGCATACATTTTCAACACTGTGTTTCAATAATACTTAGACCTGAACATTCGAAAAAACACCACCAAAAAATTTATTTCATATTTGTACCAAGTAGTTCAGCTCAACTTGTAGTCATTATATGTAGTTAATTTTCTTTTAACTTCCCGGTGCCAAGAGCGAAAAAATCGGCTTTCATTTTTGTGTGAGAAATACCATAGCCAGTATACTAACTTTTTTTCTGGAAAGAAAATTTACTAAATAAAATTATTCTGCGTATTGTAATGGATTCAGAACACAATTTTCTATGAATTGCAAAATATTTCAGTATAATATAATTTATTGAAATTTAGTTATTACAATTTTAATATATGGTTACAAATGTAGTTTTGCCATGTATACCTTCTAGATGATAAAATTAAATATTTTATGCCCATATATTTGCAGGATCCTTCTGCTAAATTACAGTTTTATTGATTTCGAAATGTACAAAAAAATAAACCAAACAAATTACAGAAAACTTTTATAAACGTGGCTGACTAATATATCTTATTATTTACTTGATAAGACAGTAGTTAGTTTAAAGAAAATTGGGGTTCAGTTGTATATGTGAAAATGGGGAAGAAAATTGGTTTCCACATGTGATTTAAAAAAAAAAATTTAAGTACCACATAATATCTGCTTTCCTTTTGTATCTTGTTTCATTCTCTTTGAGTTAGTATTTATTATTAAATTTTACTTTCAAAGAACAATAACTTTTTTATTTTGTAATGTTACTACACAAAATATATTGTATTGTAAAGCACTTATAGTTCAATGAATAAAACAATACAAGTAATGTTTACAAGTTGAACAGTGTTTGGTGTGCTTGTAAAAAGTTAATTATTTAGATATACAGCTTTAAAACAAGCAAAGTTGTGTACAGGGCGACTTCTAACCACACATAACTGCTATATTTTTTTACAAGCATTATTCATTTTGTAGGCCAAGAAATGAGTAAAGTGTGTTTGACAATAACTCTCAAATGAAAGTGTACAATTCTCTTAGTAGAGGTTCACTGTAAACTTCTTGCAAATTTTCCATATTATACCGTAGTGAGAATAAAAACATTGACTATGTATGACTAAACAATCAAACAACGAACTCATATTATACTTGTGAATTAAAATTAGCAATCATTTCATTGAATTATTTTCAAATAAAACGATATAGTTTGTTAAAATGGTTCCAATCTGAATGTGGCTTTGTAACATCAACAGATGAAATATAATACAGATATACCACCAAATGCTGTTGTAATCAACGTGTGATCTACAGTTTGGATTTTATAGTGATGCTACCGTGTTAGTCAATTATTATCAATGACTAGAGGTCAGTACAGCAGAATGAAGCATTCACACGTGGTGTGTGGTCAGCAGTTACAAGGTAAGCTGGTGTTTACTCAGTACTGTACAATCTCGGTGCACGAAGCAGAAACCAGTAACAACCTTATTATAACTGGGTAATATAACAGACAGAGGTACAAGTACTTACAGATTATATTTGTAAATAGGTACACACGCACGCAAAGGGACGACACACATTTTTCCGCAGAAGCGCATTCACTACATTTCATCAGTAGCAAATTAGCTTCCTCGGGCAGCAAGACATGGCACACTATAGTCCTGTCGGCAGTGTGTGCTGTTACCTGTAAGCCTAGCGGCCAGAAGGTAAACTAAGCATGGCAGATATTTCAAAAACGATATAGGTCTGGTTGAGATAGCTTCTAAGGGACAGGGGGGTGGGGGAAGATGGAAAAATTGAATTATCTGACATAGAGGCCTGGAGGCTGTCTGGATTTTCTAATGTATTGATGGGCCAGTTCCCACCGTCTGAGCTCTGAACTATCGCAAGAAAATGGCCTATTTCTTACCAACTGTGTAACTAGGTTTAACATAATGTAATGCGGCCACTTGCGAGTTAACTGCAAGGCACCTATTATACACGTGGTGCATGTCAGCTACACATGTGCGTCTGAGAGGCTGAGGTTTTACAGGAGGAAGTAAACATGTACAGTTTAGAACAAACTCAGCTTACCTTACAACACCTTCACCACACGCCACTGCTGCCAATATGTAGTGGCTCTGAAACTGTGGTGCATGAACAAACACAAGTTTGTGGCTTCATCCTCATTGGTCTGTGAGATTTGTCTTGAACTCCTGTTTTTAACTTCTGTACGTGAAGAAAGATGTTGAATTAATTTTTGCTACTTCTTTCACGTTATATAAAATGAAAGAAGCCTATTTGATTGAATTGATAAATACTTTTTCTAAATTCTGGTAGAAATCCATAAAATATGCTTACAAGAATATCTTAGCTAGACATTGTGTGTAGGCTTACTCGTAGGATTATTGAGTAGACTTGGATACAACACGGATAAGTTAGATATATACTTCAGGTGAGATTGTAAGTGGCAAAATCAGTGGGCCAAGGGGTTCATCTACTGTAAGGGGAAGTAATTAGTTAAGAAGAATCTGTCTGTTTACTATCATGTTCTTAGTAGAATCACTTTTGCAGTACTGTGATATTTGCACGTAGACCAATAATTTCAATTTTAAATATGACTATCTAACTGCACACACCTTCTACATTGGCATAGCTGTCTGAAGTGGAGAACCATGGGTTTTTAATGTGTCAACATCGTAGACAAAAGCCATGTTCTGTGCTCTTCACACGCTCTCATAACAATGGCTTTCTCTAAATCATCTGTTTATCCTATATACAGATGAATCAAAGAGATCCGTAGTAATGGTAGAGTGCAAAACTCTAGCAATGGTAATAATTATTTGAGGGTTACCACATCAAAGACTGCAGCCGTTCGTTAGTGACAACTACGACATTTGTCTTCATGTATATTGGCCTCGTGATTTTCAATATTGTGATGTATATGATTCACCTTTTATAGTGTTTCAAAATTATTATTTTACAAGCATTTGTCACTAGAATAATCTGTTATTTTCTGAAACTTTTATTTGTTTGTGTCACTTATCAAATATGCCCCAATGTCAGTATTTTTTTTTTCTGAAATATTGGGAATTGAGATGTTTGAATTATTTATGGGGTATTTATTCATTACCTTCTGAAAAACATTGGTTACTTGCACATTATTAATGTATGGCCGTGTTGTCTCTTGTTATATCATTATAAATATTCACGTGAAAGATTACCGAAAAAATTGCTGAATTTAAGGGAAAACATACTTGAACATTTATTGCATAAATTGTATTTCAGATTTAACCACTTTAATAATTTGTAGTAATTTGACACATTTCTTTCGTTATTGTGTGCCAACCTGTTAAGCACCTTATGAGTGGCGAAGCATGGTCGTGTTTCTATGCAAGCAGTATTAGATCAGACTATAACTTCTTATCATGTGCATTTAACATGCTAATTTTCTTTTACTGAACTCATGTGACACAAAAATGTGTTCCTCACTTCTTGCATGCTAACTGGAAAGTGTATGTTGGCTCCCACCAGTTTAATGGTTGCACGGACGACTTAATTAAAAGTTGTGTATAGCCATTACTAAGCAGTGATTTTCCACAAACACATATACGCTTCGCCACTGCACCTTACTGTTGTATCTTGTAACATAACCTTTATAAGTTAATGGAAATTAAGTTATTCTTTGATAACTAGCAAGACTGAGGAAATGAATAATAATCATTTTCAGTGATAAAAATGTGTGTTTCTATTTATAAGCTGTGTGTTGGTACTAAATTAGAAATGTGTTGCCTCTTCAGTTATGTCTGTGAGTCATTTGTTTATTTTGAGTTCTAAATTTATGTCTACTGAAATTAAGTATTGTTAATTATTATGATTTGTTCATGTTGTGGTGGAAGGTGTATCATGTCATAAGTTTTATTCAGTTTAAAGTTTTGTTTGTTATTTGCTAAGTCCTATAGTAGGCCTATCTGAATCTTTTTTGGGATTTTGAATAGTGACTTGGTTTCTATTTTGAACTTTGGTTGTGGTAATTCTTCCGAGCCTATATATTTTATTTACTATGCTGACTGAGTAGAATCAATCTTAATAGTGAGGGCTATGTTAAACAGTGTTTTAATGGCTTTCTCCCTTTTAATGTCGATGTCAGGTTTTTTCCTGATAATAACTAGAACATTTGATAGTTGACAACAGATATTTGCTTGTAACGTGCATACAGTATTATATTTTGTGCTGTTAAGGTGAGTCGTAGATGAGAATGGACTGCCGGCAGTGTCGTAAAGGTGTTTGGCTTACATGGTGTGCGTTTTTCCATAGTATTATTCATGTGCATGTGACAGCATTGTTCTAGTAGCAATTTTTTTTAATAACAAAGAATGCCTGCTTGATTCGTTATGTTCTGACTGCTCTTCTCCCTATAAAAAGGTAATGTGCGTGGAGTTGAATTGTAAGACTTATTATTTATTTTCTTGTTTTTGTGAAAGACAATCTTACATAGCGTGGTACCTTCCTGCCTGCTTGGGTTGTGTGTTTATAACTAACACTCGATCCCTAGATCCCTTGCTCTCATTAATTCAAAGGTGGCATGGGAACTTGAGCTAAGCTATTCAGTTAGTACTAAACGTTGCTAATATTTAGTTAGATTATGGAAGATTAATATGCATGTGTTATTGAGAATATTTTTGTTTCCACTAACCTGTTTAACAGATTTCTTCTTGGGTTGGATTTTTTTTTTTTTTTTAAGTTTGGTGATTGTAGCGGGTAAAACTAATATCTCAAAGTATCTTGATGCAGTAACACATTCCTCATTTTATGTTTTATTTAGTTTGGCTGAAAATAAAATTAAATTGGAAGTAAAATGAAGTAACGTTTTTCATTGCCTTCAAACAAATTTGGTAAATTAATTTGTTTGTTGTGTGGCCTGGGTAGAGATGGGAGACGTTCGCAAGGCGAGAAAGCGAATCCGTCGCCCCTCGCAGGCAGGAAGGTCCCGCCAGGGTAGTGTGGAGGGCAAGCCAAGCCGCAGACACCCCTCCGTACCTCCCCACACAGCCAGTCGCTCCACCCCAAGTTATGAGAATGTCACTGCTAGCAAGGGACACTCCCGTGTAGAAACATCTGAAGTGAGAAAACTAAAAACTCCAGTTGTTCCTCCAGAGGAAATACCTCCAGATGCCGATTATGGCGATCAGAAACCTCCAGTTGCAGGCATTCAAGCGAAGCCAAAGAACAAACACAATGTAAGTAATGACAGGGCGAACTACGAACAAATAACACCACAAGGTGTAAAATCTAGGAAGCAAATTGAAATGTGCCAAACGAAAACTGAAAATGGTTCATATGTTTCTCCTTTGAGGTCCAACAAGTACCCTGACGCCTACCTCAGAAGCGGGAGTTCCTCACGTAAATCGTCTGGCGATATTAGTTTTCCAGGTATCCAAGATGATAGATGTTCTAATGGAAAACATTCTGACAGTGGATACGACACTCTCCAAGCAGGTCGAATACTTCCTGGTGAAAAAGATCACATAGATTTACTCACACATCATTGGCCACAAGTCAGTCACAGAAGAAATGACCAGTTTGTTTATCCTGCCCACTGGAATTCACATAGAAAGAATGATAAATGGAATTCAAAATTAGAAGAAGGTCATTTAGTTAAAGAATACACTTACGAATACATAAGTTCTGGAAATGGGAAACAAGATAACAAGAAAGAGGAAAGTTCAAGCAAAAATGAAACATCACCGCCACAGAACATTGTGCAGGACAGAATAAAGTCACTTGAAGAAAGACGAAATAGTGAGAGTAAACCAATACCTTCAAAAGAAACACTTGAGTTCCAAGAACCTCTAAAAATGTCACCCCCTATGTATCAGCCAAATGAAGCTCATGTATCCAGTTTAAAAAATGCAGAGAATTTAATTGATCAATGTGGAAATATGTTGGAATCACATACTAGCCGAAGTGAGTTACACAATTTTGTGTTTGGACATGCATCAGGATCTTTGAAAGATACAGCCACATTTAACACAGATGGCCCATCCCACAATACTGTAAATCCTAGGAGTAAGTCAATTGTGAATTCCAAATCAGTGAAAGATCTGCTGGCAGACTTTGAGCATAAATCTCAGCTTATCAAAGATGTCCAAGGGAGTGAGTACAATGGAGAGAAACGCTGTGTTTTTAGTGACACAGAGACATTACTTTACGATACTTCAAGTGACATCGAGTGTGGCACTATCACTAAAGCATGTTCAGATGATGACAAAGACGATGAAGTAGCTGCTGCTTTAGGTGGAAGAAAAGAAAAGTTTCAGAGTGCTTGTCGTGATCTTGGCCGTGGCCATTCCAAGACAGATAGTGATGATCTAGAAGTTATCATGACACCTGGATTTCTGCGACTTAGCATGGCAGAGTCGATGGTAACACATGAAAATTCAGACTCTACGTGTACTACACCCACAAACAAAAAAGACAGTAACACTACAGTTGTGGAGGAACACTATGTACCTATGACACCTTCAAAAAAAGCTGTATTAGCTCCACCAGATGTATTTGGCATCACCAAGAGTCCTTCTGCCTCACAGACTATTATTATGGAAAACTTATTTGGCTTTGGAGCAGAGTACGAAGAGAGCTCTTATGTTGAGATGACAGAAGATGGTATTGTCAAGTCCTTACTTGCTCCAAATAATGATGCTTCCATCATTTCGAAACTGGATCTGAAGAGATTAAATTCTGTAGAATCTAGTGGAGCTTATTCTACTCCAGAAATTCCAAGGTATTGTGAAATAGAGTCGTTAGGTAAGGATTACTCTGGGACAAGTTCACACTATGAACTTTTGTATCGCTCAACCAGCCATTATGAGCCAGTGTACATGGAAGTTAGTCCAGTGACTGATTCATTAAAAGTTAGAGACATAGATTCCAAAAAAGTTTCTAAAAGTGAATCAACAAAATACAGCCCAACAGCCAAGTCACATGAAAAACAAAAAGTTATTGAGAAAGAAGAAACCAGCAAAAACTCTCCAACACCTCCCAAATTAAGTCTTCCAGACATTTTAAATTCATCCAACCCGTTAATGCAAAACAAACATACAGATGAACTGGACCGTGACAGCTCAGATGCAGATGATGAGGCTTCAAAAGATTTAGACTCCTTGGATGCACCACGACATCCAAGGTTTAGTTTATCAGATACTTTCAGGCCAGCATCTTATTACTTGGGGGCAAGCAGAGCCATGATGGTTCTTGGAGGTATCTCTTCCATAGATCATCAAGACTCATCTGACAGCGATCTTGTATCGCCACCTCCTATACCAACAAGTCCACCGCCAATTGATGAATTAGATAACTCATTAGAGCTCCAAGATATGTCTCTGAATGATAAGAAACAACTGACATCATCTGTGTCTTCATCTAGTGTTCCTGAAAAATTTACCAGAGATATGAAAAGCATTCATAATCATAGTTTAAATGAAAATCAAAGCTCAGGAAGCGAAACAATGGAAATCAGACATACAGACTCTGGAATTTCAACAGATTATTTACTGAAAAGAAGGCCTGTTTCAGATGATCTGATTGGTAGTCTTAATGAGTTTCACAATTTTTCATGCTCTGATCAAAGAAGTGGCAGTGATCTTGAATCTATAGGTAGTAGATTGGGTTTTGCAGTAGATCTTGAAGACCAGCTCAGTTTAGATATTGACACATACCTGGAAGACCTACAGACAAGGGACATTTACAGTGTGGAACCATATCCTGTTGATGGAAATTACAATTACAATAAAAGTTACATAAGTGAATTGTTGAGTAGAAGAGACTCTCCTTTGAATAACTCTGTGAAAACAACAGATGCAAAACCTCGTGACTTTAACAGTGATGCCAGACATCAACGAGAAATTTACACCAGTACAAAAACACATGACTTAGTGGACACCAGTTTTATTGGAAGAGATGCAAAAATATCACCTTCACAGTGCAGACAGCTTGTTGATATACCTATAGATGACGATGTTCATTATGAAAATTTACATATCATACCACCTCCACCAGAACATTCAAACAAGTTTGGCGGAGAACAGCAAAGACCAGTAACAGGAGATGAGCTTTATCCACGACCCTTATCTCGAAGTATGAACCAAGATCAAGTGAACATCACCATGAATAATGATGAAGACAGTTCAGATCAGCAGCAGGCTGGAGCGCCATATTACTACTCTGACCTGCTGAAAATTGAGGATGAAGGCTTTACCAGTTCAACTTCAGAAAAGAGCTTGAGCAGTACTCGTGGTGTGATGGGTTACCCGTACTCAGCAACCGTTAACCAGCCATTGAACAACCAAAGAGGTCAGACAGGTGAGGGTAACAAAAGAAATGACATTGGTAGGAAGGTAAATCCAATAGAGCGATCCACAGACGACGAGAACCGCAGGCTGGCCGAAGAACTTAGAACTACCTCGGCCCACTTTCTCGGTGCTGCAGATAAAAGTGGTCATGTGGATCAGAGAAACATTTACCAGGCAGATACGTTGAAACGACGCAAGTCACGTTCGTTAGATCAGAGTGCCACCTCGCTGAGCCCACCGTATGCTACCGACAAGGGTGGACATGTCGATCAGAGGAATATGTACCACGGTGACACACGTCAGCGGCAGAAAGCACAGACTCCCGACTGCCTGCAAACTACTGCCGGTGCAGTCGATGCATATCCCGGCGACCTGCACGACAAGTCGCAGACCGTCGCTCAGAGACGTAGTAGATCCCTGGAAGGACTCGTGGATGACTACAGGGATGCGTCGCCGATGCCGGAGCCTCCACCTCCGCTCGTAGAAGATCCTAACGAGGGTGGAGAGCTGTGGGAGGAAGACACGTTGTGGCGGGAAAGTCTGAGAAGGGTGAGCTTGAGACACACCCGATCGCTGGACAACCTTAACGGCGGCCGAGAGCGGCAGAAAGTGACGAGAGAGGTGACGTACGTGAACGAGAGGATGGCAAAGTACCGCGAGGAAAGACGGAGAGAGTGCGAGGAAGAAGGTTACTCTTGGGACCAGGAGGGAATCAAGTTCCATAAAGAAGAAGTCAGTAGTAACGGGTCTTTTTTAGGGGAAGGTGGCCCACCGCCGGCGGAGTGTTTCGAGATCGACCGGGAGACCTTGCGGCAGTGGGACCTAATGTCGAGTGCTCCTATGTTAGGATCAGGGGCCAGGGGTGGTGGACTGGCTCGTGTGGGAGGACCGGGGAACGTCCAGCACACCCAGCTAGGAGCAGACTTGGACGACAACCGGCCGCCCAGCTCTACAGGTGAGTCTTCTCCTCTCATCATCACATTATTTGCAGGTGTTCTCCAACATCTTGTCCTAGTCTAAGTTACCTAGTTGAAGGAAGCTACTAAGAACTATGTAGTCCATGCCTGTATGTATGTTGTAATGGTCACTTGATCATATATCATTAATTAATATCCTCAAAAACTTTTTTCATCCATTTGTTTCATAGTCTAAGCAACATGTGAGCACATTACACCATGTTAAACATTTATCTTCGTTCTAAACTATGTTGTTAAAAAGTATTGATTCTATGCAGTTATTTAGTATCATATATTTAATTAAATTTAGGTTTGATTGATCACACCATTAGAGATGGTCAGCCTTGAGTGTGTAACACAGTTTCATGTTCTCTAGGAAAATGAAGAGCTGAGCAGAATAAAATAGTAACTTACCATACAGCTATGTATTGTAAAAACTTTTTCTTTAAATGAAGTGCAAAAGTGTAGGGGCTAGTTACATGTTCCATGACAATTACAGAATCTTGTGAGGATACAGAGAAGTTATAACATGTGTTGGTTAGCTGTTAGTAACACTTCAAGTCTAGGTAAAAACAATTTTTTTTTTGCTTCTTTATATTATGTGAGTTAGTTATTCTTTATTTGCCAGGGAAATATTATTATATTTCATGTAAGACAATTGAGGTGAAGAAAGCCAGTCTACAACATTTAAAGTCGTAATGTTAGAAATAAATTTGCAAAAAAAGTATTACAGTATGATACTATTATTGCGGTATGATACTATTATTACGGTATAATACTATTATTACGGTATGATAATATTATTACGGTATGATACTATTATTACGGTATGATACTATTATTACGGTATGATACTATTATTACGGTATGATAATATTATTACGGTATGATGCTATTTTCGTTGGACAACTGTGTAAGTCAGTAATGAGCTGTATGTAACTTCTAAAAAGTTTGTTTAAATAATAATCAACGAAACGTAAAAAATCCTGTTTGGCTGGCAATTTCCCCCGAGTTACCTTAACTAAAAATGTTTTACTAATATTACTCCACATATTTGTCTTGTTGCATTTGATTAGGAAAGAAATTCTTCTTAAGTCTGGCATCAGTTTTAAGAAGCTCGAAAATTGAGGAAGTTTGTGTAATAAGGTAGAAATTAGAAAATAATGGTTGATTACTGTTATACGTAAACTGTTAATCTGGAATGTTGACTTTAAAAGTGATTAAGTGTAAACTGAGCTGTCTCTTTTTTTTTTTGCACCACAGTGTTTAGGAACTATTAATGATATTTTTTCTACATGGCATTATTTCAGTTTTATATTACTTTCCTCTTCCACGGCCGTTTCCGTTGTCTGAGGTGACTGGAAACAGCAGTCGTGACTCCCTCCAGTATATAGCAATTCTAGTTTTTGACGTGTCTGAGGATTGCCACGTGCACAATTTTTCCATGGCAATATTTTTATTTTGATATACTGGACAGGCGGGTGTGTTTGTTCATAACTAACTTTTTAGCAGAAGGAAACAGTTCTGTTTCAATTGGAACAACTGCATACGGAACTACCAGCCGACTTCTGTTGACAATCTTCTGTTTTATAATCATCGATATAGCCACTGATTTTTTGGTGAAAAAAATTTTGTTTCCGTAAGGGAAATTTTGCATTTTTAAGGTGCAAAATTGTGCTATTCAAGCAGTTTCCGTATGGTAAGGGGAGTCTGGATACCCCTTTTGGCTACGTCACTTTGTCCAGTCTAGCCGACAGGTTGTTAAACCCGCGAAATTCCTACTTCTGTAAACACGACTCTTGTTTGCATAGTTGCCACATGTAAGGCCTTCCACGGTTGACGGCTGTGATCGCGGTCAAGGTCACCCATCTTGCCCTTGTCCGTGGGTTTTTACACTCTCGCGTGCGACGAATAAACAATGGTGCGTTCCCCGCGTCTGCCTACGCGCTGCCGTCAAATCGTCTGCTCCGGGGCTTAACGAGCCGTGGTAGTGAGCATTGACAAGTTCCGCCGGATGCACTCCATATCTGTACCTGCCTTCCCGTGCTCAAACTCTGAGTAAGTTGGTAGGGCTGGAGGGAAATAATGTTACATTTTACTAGCTCGGAATTTTTGCCGTGAAATATGAATATTAACCCCTTAGGCCACTCTCTTTCGTTTCTATTTTTTTTCCCGAAATATAAACTTTCGCGCTTAAACAAGAGCAGATATTAAACACCTGTTTGGCAGTTTTGCTTAAAATAGTCTTATCCATGTTAGCTGTTTTTTTTTTCAAAGAAGGAAAACCTGAATTTTTGGCTAATTATGTAAGTAACGAAATTCTGGTTAGTCGACTTTGTCATAGAAACTGTATACATTTCTTGTCTTAAAAATATTAGCTATCACAGCAAAATCCGTTTTAAACAATACTGCCAAACAGATTTTGTATCTCTGCTCTCGTTTAAGGGCGCAGTCTACCACAATTTTCATCATCATTATTTTATTTTGTATTTGTACCAGATATTTTTTTCTTATTTTAGACACAAAATGTGACTAAATTTGGCTCTTATGAAATTTTTTTATCTCTCATAGTTTTCGCTTAATGGCTTGTTAAAGTCATATTTTGCATGTTTCCGTTTTAACGACTACACTAAAACCAACTGATAAAACAAACTCAAAAAAATCACAGTGGATAAAGACATTGCAGGCTACAATGACATGCTCATAAAATTAAAAAATAAAAATTATTTGTATTTTTAAAAAATTGATTGCATTTTTTAATTTTGTATTTTAAGTTTGAGCACTTTTTTAAAATTCAAATAATTTTTATTCTGTGATTTCGTGAGCATGTCATTGTAGCCTGCAATGTCTTTATCCACTGTGATTTTTTTGAGTTTGATATATCAGTTGGTTTTAGTGTAGTCGTTAAAACGGAAACATGCAAAATATGACTTTAACAAGCCATTACGCATAAACTATAAGAGATAAAAAAATTTCATAATAGCCGAATTTCGTCACATTTTATGTCGTAAAACACGAAAAAAAAATCTGGTACAAATAAAAAAAAATGGTAATGAAAGTTGCGGCAGACCGCGCCCTTAAGCTTTAGGCTCGGTTTCAGTCGCCATATTGAATTTTAATATTTTTTTTTTTTTTTTGTATTCTGAGAAGAAAAATGTTAAATCGGCGACTATACCGCAAATTATATTTACCTTGACCTACAATGCAAGCATGGCAATAGAGCTAGTAATGTATAGTTAGGTCGCAATTTGTCGAGCAAATTATGAATATTAAATATATTGCACACATAGCGGCGTAATTAAAATTTAGCAGCTAAATCGCAAGGTCTGTACTGTAGCGAAATGTAAATAGAAATTGAGGTATAATGGCATATTAACATTTTCCTTTCAGAATTAAAAAAAAAGTCGAAAAATAATAACATTCAATCTGCCCTGCTAAGGGAGAAAACCTTAACTCCGAGAGATCAAATTTTACAGGAGAGTAAAAATTTTGTTTTTTCTCAACGCACGCTAATTTTTGTAAATAATTTCAGTGTTTTGTTTTTACTATCACATTTAAATATTTGAAATTTATTTGGTATTGCTTTTTGACATCTTTCTTGAAAACAACAACTTGTGGCTTTTTTTCTCAATATTAGGCTACATTTTGGTTTTGAGGAATATTTTAAAAATTTTTTACTCAGGCAACGACTGGTTAAAGTGGCTATTAGTGAAAATATGTGAATTGGTACCAACTATTTAAGTAAAAAAAATTAATTCAAAATTTGGAGTTAAGAGTGAGTGTTAGATAAATAAACGCTGAAAACATCAATTGATTTCTACGCTTTTTTCGAAGTCAATATGGATAAAATACTCAATGACAATCCTAGATAATGGTATTCGCCAACTTTGTGAGTAAATATTTATCCAAAATTACTAATTAGTTACGCGTGATCTCTTGCGCCGCAGTTAAATGCACGAGGTTCCGGCGTCAGAGATTGTGCCTCAGAAGTTCGTAACACTGGAAACAATGTTGTTTAAAACTTCAGCTACAAAACTCTTGCCTAGGATTGCTATTGTTTGATTTTCGCAAATTGGCTCCAAGAAACCTACAGTTATATATTAATGCTTTTAGCGTTGAATTATGTACCATTTTTTTGCCTTATTAAGGCAGCATTATGACGACTGAAACTGAGCCTTAACTCTTAGTATCTTGGTGTTCAACCTGCCAATCACAGACTGTGGTGTCGCAACAACCTTACTCTGATTGGCAGAGTGCATTGTGGGACCTCTGACTGCCGAACACCTGCAAGCCTTTCCCCGCCAGCCGTGTTTCTGCGAGGCAGAGGAAAGTAGGCGGGTTTGACAAGAACTAGTCTAGTACCTCGGGCGAGCTCCAGTTTAAAGGCGTGCATCGCGGAGAAGGGGTAAGGTATTTTTCTTGTTTCGCTGGTTCGATGGTCGCGGAGAAAGCAACAACGGAAGAAAACCAACCGCGCATTCTTCTTCCACCGAGGCGCCAGGCGTCCTCCGTCCGAACCGACGAGTCCGATTAGTCACGAGGTTGGAGAGCGATACCTAGAGGCACGAGTATTTCGCGTATTCATCTGGGAACAGCCTAGACTTCTCAGTTCTATATATGCACTGGTCGAAGTTAAATATACATTGGCTTGTAACCGTACAATTGGGAAGTATGTGTAATCCCCACGACTCGTTCCCTTATTTATCACGTGCTCGCAGTCATCAAAGGTGTGTTGAAACACTATTGTCGTCTAACCACAGAAGGAGTAGTGAAGTATACAATATTGACGTTCAACCTGATCTACAATCAAGACGCGAAATAATAATGCCCCTAGTGATACCAAAGAGTGTTGACTGCACAGGCCGCCGATTAGATGCGCGTCGGGAAGGGGATGGCAAAATGGTCATTTGCCCCGAACCTCACATTCTAGGGGAGCTCACTTTTGAACAAATAAATTTATTTTTAAATAATAATTGAAATGAACTGGCGTTTTATTATATGTGGCACAACAATACGAAGTATTTATTTAGTTTTGTAAGATCTGAATTTCAGTAACTTTTATTATTTTTGCTTTCCTCGCATATATATCTGTAATATTTCTGCGTGAACTGAATGCATTTTATTGTGGTACTAGTAATAGTAATGTTTATATTAATGACTATATGCCAATATAAAGATATATACATATACCATACCTTAAAACTTTTCACTGCATCTAGGAGGGAAAAACTAGGGGGGGGGGGGCGTTTTCCGATTTTTTTGTTGTCCTGGGCATCACATACTCATAAAATGGCCTTGCCACCGAGCATTGCACGGAGTCTCGACCGATAGATGCTTATTCAAACTGCTTTTCTTAATAATAAGAAAATCCTTATGTAGGCGTGTATAGCCTACAGCATGGTCATGTGAATTGAGAATATGTGCCTACTTAGAAGCGGACCCAAATATTAGGTTTGGAAAGGGGTTGTGAGGCATGCCTTTAAAAGTAGACACATCTAGTGATGGATTTAGAAACACATTTGGGGGGCTGGGGAGGGAGCTTATGGATTGTGAAAAATACCAGTCATCTCAAATGTGTGGTTTTTTCTGTTAAAGTACATTAAAAATAACATACAAATAGGTTCACTTAAAAGTATGCACTTCCCAACTCTTATAATAATAAAATATGTGTTTATTGGTGCTATATAAGTAAAATTGAGAGTTGTGTAATGTTTACGCTAATTTTTAATTGCATGAAGTTTTTGTATTTAAAATAGTAAAGACGGAGAGGAGGCATAGTGGCTCACACAAAATTGTAAGCAGTGCTTAGTTTATACTGAATAGGTTATAAATGTACGTGGTTCATCATAGAGCAAATCTCCAGTTTCCTTGAGCCGACTGGGCAGGGCTTCAGCCCAGTAGCCCCCCTTCCCCTGAAAACCGCCCTTGTAGACACCCACATCGTAAGAAAAAATGGGTGGGGTTCTAGGAGGTCCTCCCCCTTAAAAATTTAGATGTTAAGGTGCAAAATGGTGATATTTAAGAAGTTTCCTAACCTATAAATTGAATATACTTATTTAAGAAATGGTAATATTTTGCGGATAAGCTATGCTTTGAGGCCACTATCTACAATTTCTACTGCACTTTCAATAACAGTTTTTGAATCATGAACGAGAACAGATATCGATAAATGGTTCCAAAGTTTTTTAGAACTGTTTACACTACGTTCAGAGTGTGTGTTAGATAAATAAACGCTGTAAACATCAATTAATTTCCACGTTTTTTTTTCGAAGCCAATGTAAATAAAATTCTCAATGACAACCCTAGATAATGGTATTTGCCAACTTCATGAGTAAATATTTATCCAGGATTACTAATTAGTTGTGCGTAATCTCTTGCGCTGCAGTTAAATGCACGAGGTTCCGGCGTCAGAGATTGTGCCTCAGAAGTTCGTGACACTGGAAACGATTTTGTTTAAAACGGTGGCTAAAACTATTGACTAGGATTGCTATTGTTTAATTTTGGCAAATTGGCTTCAAGAAACCTACAGTTATAGATTAATGCTATTTTAGTGTTAAATTATGTACCACGTCCTCTTAAGTAATTTTCCCAAGGCAAAATATACCACAGTGTTAGTTTATTATATAAGTAAGAAAATTCTCGTTAGTGAACTTAGTCTGATCAATATAACTTTTATGGTTAGGAAAAATCAGACTACATAGTAAAAACAATGTTGCGATATCTACTGTCGTTTAAATATATAAAAGAAAATAATTATCGTCGTAAGAGCAGAAGGAATTATGGATCCTAGCCTTAAAAGGTTTGGCCATACTCCTCGTGAGGTTTTATAACCGCCTTGTCAAACGCGTCCATATTCGCGGGCACACGAAGTGGAAGGCAAATTGAAACTTTTTTTTTCTCCCGTGAGAATTCCGATCTAATGGGAACGTCAGTGGACAGCGCGTCCCACTTCGATTTTTAAAATTATCGGTGCGGCCAGGCGCGCGTCATTGTTGTTGGGGGAGGAATGCACTGCGCATGCGCGTCGGTTGTTGGCGGGGAGCGGGGCAGGCATTGCGCATGCGCGGGAGTCATTGTGCTCGCGTCGGCGCGCGTGTTCCCGTCAGTCGCAGCCTGGCCACCGGCAAGTGCGTGTCGTGTTGAGGGAGGATGTGGGTGCTAGTGTAAGCGTAACGTGCTATTGCCTGAGTGGACGTAGGTCCTATGGGGGGGAAGGTGGGCCTCATCTGCTGCTGGACCCGTGAGTATCTGTATTTTATGCCCGTTGCCAGCTCAACTGTTTAATATTATTTGAAATTAAAAAAATAAATCCGTACTGTGTTTCGCATCAGTAAAATTTGACCTTCCTGAGGACGCCTACTTTTTAATATTGAAGATGTTTATAATGTATTTGTCGACATTAATGAACCTGATCAATCCATTTCACCGTATATAAAGTAATTTTTTTCTACTCATTTGACAACAATACAACAGTAATGACCTGGAAATAAATTCGCGTACAGGCTAGAATTCAACTGTAAATTAGCACCACTCTCACAATTGGCCCTTGACACTCACGTGACACCAGCTGTAGGGCACTTAGCCAATTATAAAGAAACGACTTGCAGGCTCAGTCAGTCACGTGGTATCACTAGAGACACGCGAAATTCATGTTATTTCTTGCCACCAGGCTAGACTGCAAATGGTTTTATACTCGCCTAACTTCCCCCGTAAGCAAAAAGTGCCGTGGTCTGCAGGGTAAAATGCACCTGCCAAATAGTTAAAAGTTGCAGTTTTGAATGTCACACACGTAGCTGACATCACATGGAGAATACGGTCAGTGTCATCTCGTACTGTAATCATGTATATATAGCAATGCTAATTCTAGTCTCTTACCAAATAGCAACGCGAATTTAGCAGGTACCTAGGTATTACTGCGTCAGCGAGCAACCAATGAAAAGATGTCTGAGTGTCTTGGAGGCTAACCTCAGGCCAGTGTACCCGTGGATTTTTTCCGTCGTCTCTAGTAATTGCCTATAGTTATACGGAACAGAATGTACCTACCTGAGCAGTGTAGCATTATGCCAGGGGCGGTCCCAGCTCTAGGTAAAAGTGTAAAAGAGGGGGGGGGGGAATTCCCTAATAAAGTGGGTATGCACGCACCACGAGTCAAATAAAGGGGTTCGTGGAGTTTTCCCCTGAAAAAAAAAATAGTATTTTAAGTGCAAAATTGTGCTAAGGCGTTTCCTAAAAAAAAAAAAAAAATAATGTAGGATACCTCTTAAATATGTGTAGTAATTTAAGGATTAATTATACATTAAAGGTCAATTTGGGGGGGGGGCAGGTGGTCTGCCCCCCCCCTGAATCTGCCCCTGCATTATGCGATGTATATGGTTGTGCGTAACTATCAGCAAGCGCATCACAAACGTTCAGAAAATACGTGCCAGAATTCTCATTGACCTAGTCAAATGGGGACGCAGTAATTACGAAGTAATGGCGATAGACATGTGGCTGCTACATCGGGGCCAAGACAGTCATATTTTCCCCGCGTAAATTACTCTCATATGACGAAACATTCCCGGGCTTGATTTGTTCATTTAAACGTATTCCACGTGTCGAGATAACTAAGGTTACCATGTCATAACAGTTCTTCCTGCATCAGATACGTGACTGGAAACTTTCGCTATTCCAGTGTCCTACCTGTTCTACTTCGCTGAGCATTCATCGGCTTGGCTGGTGCTCCAATGAGTAGACAGTTTCAACCACCTACATCTAATAGCTAGAGATAATGGTTAGGACCCGGTAGTTTTCGCGAAAAGATTTTTGCCCCACTTTGTTCCAGTGCCTTACGTGCACACCTGCATCTCAACTTCATGATTATTGACAGAGTGTTTTTGTGCGGAGTCGTTATTCATTTGACTGTGCCAGTCAGTACATTGACAACTGCCCCACATCACGTCTGTGATTTGTGGGTTTAACCTCCACACGCTTGGTGTTACGGCAGCCAATCACTGACCACAAAGCCGAGATGCTGGTGCGCACGTAAGGCACTGAAACAAAGTGATGCAAAAATATTTTCGCGAAAACTACCGGGCCCTACTGATGGTGTATCGCGAACATTTCTTGTGCCAACATAGCCTTGAAAACACTATAGTTTCTTGTGCCATGTATGAGTGGGTGTTATACGTTTGACACAACGTAGCTGTCTGTAGACCAATTCCATGCATCAAATATTACAATAGTGAGATTCTTATTGGATCAGTCAAATAGGGTAACAGCTCCACGTACAAGTGAAACCCAGTAGTCGTTGTTAAGCTGAACGTACGATGAAACCAAGTTTTCACGCGATAACTATAGAGACGGGAAAAATCCGTGCCTTCACTGACGTGTAGGCTACCCTCCAAGCATATGTGTGTATTGAAGCAGAGAGCAGCTGTATATTAGCTGCTAGCAGATAACAGTGAAATGGGGCATGTTAAGGTATATTTTTATTATTGGCTCAGATACTTCCAGCAGATGTCAAATATGTCAACGGCCAATCATGAAAGCGACACGAACTTATAGTTGCTGGAATTCTAGCTTGTGCTTAAAAGAGAACGCGAATTTTTCAGGTCCTTAGCGATAAC
The DNA here is from genome assembly GCA_003012365.1 of Medauroidea extradentata. NCBI lineage: Eukaryota > Metazoa > Arthropoda > Insecta > Phasmatodea > Phasmatidae > Medauroidea > Medauroidea extradentata. The sequence goes on along the minus strand of PNEQ01101358.1, from coordinate 6,152 downwards.
CTATCATTAGAGACGATGGAAAAGCGCGAAAATGTTTAAAATAGTCTCCAATAAACGGTATTACATTAACCGTGACACGTGTGAACAGTTTTGGGACAAATCACACACGCTGTGTGTCCAAGCTGTGCAGTTCTAACTGGGCCTGTTGTAGAGAGAAAAAAGTGCTACAAATAAACGATAGCTAGAGACACTGGTAAATCGCGGGAAAAGTTTATTGTTTGCTAGGCTCCAACATGCTATGTATAACACTGAAGGTTTAACACGTATATTGGCTATAGTTTATATGAGGCACTGTGTCCCTGTTCAACAGACCCAATTATAACTGTACAGTTTTAACACAGAACGTTTGGGATTTGTTAGAAAACTGTTCGCACGTGTCACGATTCAGTTACTACAGTTTATTGCAGACTATGTTAAATATTTTCGCGATTTTCCAGTGTCTCTAACGATAGCCAAAGTTTCTTCGCATTTAACGACAATTCTTTTTCAAAACATGAATGGGAGCCGATATCGCAAAATCGTTTCGTAACTTTCTTATGGCTGATTTAAACTGCATACTCAAATTTTGTCGAGTCAGAAGACTGCAAAATAGTTGCTAATTAGTTAATTAACAAAATTTCATTTTAATTGATAAATTAGCTAGACTCATCATACGGTTTCTCTCGAAAAAAAAATTACATTGCATAGTAAAACCAATTCGCAACAAAGTTACGAAACAATTTTACGATATTGACTCTCGTATGGATTAAAAAAAAAAAATAATTATCTCGAAAGTCGAGAAACTCGGGTCCAAGCCTTTAATACAAAACTTTCAGTGTTATATACATCACGTTGGAGCCTAGCAAACAGTCAAATATTCCCGCCATTTTCCAGTGTCTCTACCTATCGTCTCCACTACTAGAATGCTATTGCCCCCCCCCCCCCCCTAGTTTAATTGCACCGTTGTGGTTAGGAAAACTTAATTTTTTTTGTTTCCATTTTATTCATTTGGAAGTTAATGGCCTCGGGGAGATGGCAACTTGAAGGGGGAGGGGGTGAGCATGTAGTGATTCACAATTACCTTCCACGGTGATGATGGTACATGCAGTTACAATGTGGATTATTTCATATTGTAATGTTTATTGGTTTTCCAGTTTTGTACGACCTAAACATATACAAATTTTGACTTTGAAATGTTATGGGAAAATCTGACTATGCTAATTTTTTAAAAGAGAAAAATGTCCTCCAAAGTAACGTGTATAAAACTAACACTATTCCATACAAATATAAAATTGTAATTTTTCCCTCTTGAACGCCCTTAAGCAGTAAGCTTTAGAATATTTCCCGTCACATTGTTTTGGGCCTAAGTGTACACAATATGATTGTTACTCCTTACTGCTTAAGTTCGACACTGGAAATCATAAGTTTAACCAATCGAGAGTACCGGTAGTACAAGTCAGTATTCCCATGATGCATTTCGCATTTCACTCGTTAACCGCCATCTTACTTGAACCTATAACGGAGAACTCAGTCACACACGCCAGCAAAATGACTTCCCTGGCCAGCAACATGGCGGAAACACCTACCACCAATCAGCGTAAGGTGGCTGCCCTGCTAGCTTGGACAGCCAATAAGCGGCGATGTTCGCTTGTATCAAATAACATGGGAGCTGAAAAGATTTTGGTCAGTACTTATGATTCCACTAGTTACACCCCTGATGTACAAATTCTCAGTTTTAAAGTCGTAATATTTGTTTTAGAGTATAAATAAAAAATGTTTGTTTGAAGAACCAATTTAATGTATGGGCTCTTTAACATTTTTCCACTAAATTTGTTTTATGCGTTGAATGCAATTTGTAAACAGTGATAGAAAAAAATGGATATCTATTTTTCTATTACTGTTTACAAATTGCATTTACCAAGTAGTGCAAATGTAGGGCAGAAATGTTAAAGAACACATATATTTAATTAGTTTTTCAAACAGACATTTTATTTATACTCTAAAACAAATATTATGGCTTTAAAACTAAAAATTTGTAGATCAGGGATATAGTGGAATCTTAAGGCCATGCCTGTAGTTTCTATTTTTTAGCGATGTTAATTTTACGTCTAAATTAGAGCAGATATTAAAAATCCGCTTTGCAATTTGGTTTAAATTCATCTTCTCAATGTTGGCTGGTTTTTAAAGGCTGTAAATACTACCGTTTTAGCTAATAATGTAATTAACGAAATTGTTGTCCAAACCGCATAATTTCTTGTTTAAAGAAAATAGCTATTGCGGCAAAATCCATTTTGAACGAAACTGCGAAACAGTTTTTTTTAATAGCTGCACTTGTTTAAGCTTAAGAAATAGAATAATAAAACAGTGTAAACAAGAGAACATGACCTTGAAAGGTTCCTAGGGCTGGTGAGGGGTGACATGGAGTGAGTATGGAATGAAGGGGTGGAGGACTCGGGAGATCACCGAGAAAACCCGCCAACCAGCACCATCGTCCAGCACGATTCCCTCATGCGAAAATCCGGGGACTGACCCCGCCGGGAATCGAGCCTTGGTGGGAGACGAGCGTTCTGGCTATTGCGCGAACCGCGACCTTTCGTATCAGATAAGCCCCACGCGCCAATTCACTTCTGTATTACTGTTTAGTCTGTGGCACGGTCGTAGAAGAACAGGTCTGGACACTCGCCTATCTAACAATGCATTTTGCTTGACCCCCTTGTTGTTTGGCTGTAGTTCGTCGAGTTACCGAGAATGTCATACTTTTTGGCGCTTCAGTTAGGGCGGTCGGACTCAAACTCCGCCCACTTTTTTCCATTGTTAAATTTATACAGTAAATAAAGATTGCTGGAGCCGTTTCTTAAATTTGTGAGCGAAGAAAGTATTTCATAAATTGATACAAAATACGTTTTGATAATTGTTTATCTTAGCGGAAAGGAAGTGGGCGGAGTTTGAGTCTGACCGCCCTAACATCAGCACCAATAAAACACAATATTCTCGGTAACTTGGTGAACTACAGCCAAACAACAAGGGGGTCAAATATCCAGGCGAGTGTCCAGACCTGTTCTTCTACGACCGTGGTCTTTGGCGCAGGCCACCCCCGCCAGTAAAAGCGGCAGAGGCAGGTGTTGGCTAGCGCCGGATGCCGCGAGGTTGCGCCAACTTCCGGGGACACCGCCCCTTCTCTTCAAACACTTGCCGTAGTAACACTGTCTTTGCGCAACTGTGTCTTTATCGCGGTCTGTTGAAGCTAGGCTACACGCAGCTGCACGCAAACACGTCGTACAGTCCCCTATTCATTTCGTCGTGAGAGTGGGGACTCTTGTGTACGACGCTTCCTAGGCTTAAGGTTGTTCAAGTGCGATATCTTTATGAAATATCGTTAGTTTTGTAGACGATACTTGTGTCAGTAGTCTCCTCCTACGAAACAATATTAGCTCTCATAGTTTTCTCACAACGGTGCGTCAAAGTCAAAATTGGCGTGTTTTGCTGCCATGCAAATAGTGAAAACCAATTTACTTACGTAAGTGAAATAATTCACAGTGAAATAACATTCTATGGGCTACGTAATAAAAAATTTAAAAAAAAATCCCTTGAACACTTTTTGTATTTTAAAAAATTTCTGAATTTTCAACTATTTCCTGTACTTTTGCTATTTTTTTTTAAATTCGTAATATTACGTTATGGTATTTAAAATACTTTATTGCACAGCTCATGTGACTCAATATCACAGTGAATTATTTTATTCAAGTAGGTCAGTTGGTTTTCATTATTTGAATGGCAGTGTAACAAGCAAATTTTGAGTTTGTCGCACATTTATGAAAAAACTTTGGGAGCTAAAGTTGTTTCGTAAAAGGAAACTGTACTCACAAGTAGGTATCGTCTACAAAACTAACAATATCTCATAAAGATATGACATTATGATTTTATCGCACTTGAACACCCTTAAGGCTGGTTCACAATTGATAACATAACAGTAAGCACAGAACATAGGTAGTTCGTACAAGAACCAACCTCTGTGTAGTCTTACCTACCGATTCATGGAGGTAAGAATAGTCTGGAGATGGCTTGTGACGTAGTTTTAGCCGTATTTTTTGGTGTCCCATCATGGCGCTGAGGCGTTTTGAGGTTATGTACACTTGTGTTGATACGCCTCTAAACAATTAACATCTCAGAGTAGTGCAAATTAGCGATGTAAGGAACAACATTGATTACCTATAAAATTGCTTGGTCCGGTGGTTTCATTAAGAATGTTTTCTTATTGCGATTAGTTAAGGAACAGGCGGTTGCCATAATGGGACACCCAAAGCGGCGACTTCACTTAGCTCCCATACATTGCCATAGGCAGAACCACCACCTGTACCGATTCACAACTCCAAGTGGTTGTGTGCATAGCACGGCCGTAGAAGAACAGGTCTGGACCCTCGCCTGGAAACTTAACCCCCTTGTTGTTTGGCTGTAGCTCTCTAAGTTACCCAGGATGTTGTGTTTAATTAACGCTTCAGTAAGGGCGGCCGGACTCAAAATCCGCCCACTTCCTTTCCACTTAGATAAACAATTTATCAAAACGTATGTTTTATCAATTAAATGAAATACTTCCTTCGCTCACAAATTTAAGAAAAGGCTCCAGCAATCTTTATTTACTTTATAAATTTAACAATGGAAAAGAGTGGGCGGAGTTTGAGCCCGACCGCCCGGATTGCAGCGCCAAAGACGCACGACACTCTCAGTAACTTGGTGAACTGTAGCCAAACAACAAAGGGGTCAAGCAAAATACATTGGTAGATAGGCGAGTGTCCAGACCTGTTCTTCTACGGCCGTGACAGATAACAAGTCATTTCCCCAAATAAAAACAATTAGTCCTCATAGTTCTTGCACAATCACTCAACCCCTGTTACTTCTTTTCTGTTAGATAATTTTCAGTTGCCTGAGACTTTTTGATAAACACAAGGCTACCTAAGAAACTATCAGAGTGTATAGATTGCACAATAAACAGTATTTTTAATCATTTTTCAAGACAAGGTGGTTGTAAAAAGTGCTAAATAACCGCGGACCACCTTTTGTAAATGTCAACCCTTAAATCTAAATTGTTAGACTCTACAATCGGTCACGTGGTCTATTAGTAACCTAAATGTCAGTCTCCTATTTCCTAGCGGTTTTGAAAACGGCTCTAGGAAATACTGTACAAGGACGATATTTTACGATATTTGGTTCTAGTCCCTACGTTCTAAATATGAATTAGTGAATATTCACTGATTCACACTGATGGATGGAGCAGTTTCAACTATTTTTATCAGTGAAAATAGTCACTGTTTAATTAGTGAATATTCACTTATTTCATTTAAGAGTGCCAACATCTTTTATGTGTATCAGTGAATGTTCACAGTATTTTTTTTCAGTTGTTTTTTTTTTTTTTAGAACATTTTTCACTCTTATTGAGTTAGTGATAATTTACTGGAAAATATGTGGACATCCAGTAATTAACTTTCGGAATGTTAGCACTCTTTATCGGAATCAGTGAATAGTCACCGATTTCACAGTGGTTTCGCATTGATTCAATTTGTTGAAACTGCTCCATCTATCGGCGTGAATCAGTGAATATTCACTAATTCATATTTAGAATGTACGAAGCAGCGTTAGGCAAGGCGGCTAGGCAACAACAAAGGGACAGAGGGGAAAATAAAACACATTCCACAACAGCTTCGCGTCTCTCCTTACGTGCGTCCCTATTTCGAGCGCTGTGGTCAGCAAACTAGCGCTGTGACGCGACAGTTCGCCTGAAACAACACGGCAATCTCCGGTTACATGCTCAGCCAGGCCTCGTGCGACGGGATGAAGCTAATTATGGACAAAGGTCCCTGTTTAAGCTGTTTTTCCAAGTACTATTATTTTAAAACCTTAAGGATGTTCAAGTGCGTAAAATCATAATTTCGTATTTATATGAAACAGTGTTAGTTTTGCAAACGATACGTGTGGGTGCAGAAATTACGTAAATGTTGAGTTTATAAAAAGTAGTCAATGTGAAAGTTATGTATCGTGGTACGTGACAGGATCTGCTTAAGCTTCTTGGCGATAGCTCCGTAAAGGTTGGCCACACATACAAAACAATTAATTATTACAGAACCTACACCCCTAAACAGGTACCGTATCATTTCGCGATTTACTTTGGGTAAAGTTAG
>PNEQ01101357.1:35993-68944 GCA_003012365.1 Medauroidea extradentata | reverse complement strand
GGGCGTGAGGAACGCCATAAGATTCCTCTGCGCAACACCTAATCTGACGTCGAGTGGGGTGATCACGTAAGTAACGCCACGGCCGTCGGCCACGCGGCCCTGCGAGTGAAGAATCTACCGACTGAGTGCCCGTTCTCCAATAACGGGCTGGCGCACCGGGCAATTCGCTATCTAATCACCAACCCCCGCTCGCGTCACAAGGTGTCCTGCAGGATGCAGTCCTTCCAGGCGGATGTCATGCACGGAACCAGGGTGCGTGGAAAGAAGGGGAGTGGGAGGAAACAGCCTGCCCAATAGCAAGGTCGGTCTCCCTGTATGCAGGAGGCGAGTCGCTTACAGAGGGGTGTCCACGGTGCTGAAACACTGGCGTTGTCTCTAGGAGAAGGAGGGGTAGCTTGTTCCCTCTACAAGTGGCAAACACCATACCAGGCACATCGCTTTCCAAGGGTTCTCCGTGGGCTGTCCAATGACGGGATGGCAAAGTGGCATTGATGAAGTGAATTGTAAAATAATAGGGCAGCTCGATAGCCGGCCATGTCGCCATTCTTTCTTAGATGGAATATTTGCATAGTGAGCAAACTGCACCGTTTTAAAACTGTAAGCACTGTTTACATTGCTTACATGGAATATTCGCCCCTGATACACACGGATTTAAACACATAAACTATTTACTCTATTTACACATCCTTTGGATGGCTCCTGTGGCCTCGGCATTTATGTGCAGGGTCACAGAAGATGTCAGGAAGGCTATGCAATGTATTAGGTGACACAAAATGGTGGAAGACGAGGTCAATAAGGGCTTAGAGGGAAACGCCGGATGGCGTCAAATGCCCCCTCCCCTTTTGGGGGCCCTTTTGACCTCGTGCCCCAGGGTCGGTGACACACAGCATTGTGGTGCCCGTCATGGGTGCGGTCGCAGCTGGTACTGGTGGGCAGGTGTACCAACACACCTGTGCTGTGCTCTCAGTAGGAGATGTTGTCGTTTTGGAGGACTGCAGACCGGGCAGCAGCCTACTGGAGGTGTATGCCACCGCCGAGGTCGTGAAGTCGGGATGCCGGTGGCATCATTGAAGGTGGCGGTTTTCCACGCGATGTTGCTTGGTGATGGTCCAGCCCTTAGGACTGTAGATGCTGGCAGGAGTGGTGGAGTCGCATTCTCGCTGTGCAGGGAACTGTTCCCTTCTCGTCTTCTCGATGTGGTTGGCTGTGCCTATGTGTCTGGCACCCGCACTGACAGAAGTGGGACTGCAAGATGTGGTGAAGTGTCTCTCGGCGTGCTGTGTCTCCAGGCATCCATTCCACAGTGGCTTGTTTTGTGTCTGCAGCTGCTAAAGGAGGAGTTGGACATTGGGCCACCCCACTCGAAGCTCCTGGTATGCCTGATGTGCTCGTAGTGGGCATGTTGATGCTGAACATCGTAGTGGCCGGTGTGCAATTGGAGGTAACTGCCGCTGCTGTCTTGTTTGTGATGAAGTTGAGATGTCTTGGCACCCTCTGGTCGTGACGTCTTCTGTTGTACTTTGGTCCTTGGTGGCTGCTGCCGGGTTCCTAGATGACGGTATCCAATTCGTCAACTTCCATGTGTGTTGATGGCTTGCTATTCATGCTTGGTGGTACTGGGAAATCTCATGCTCACACTGGTCGTGCATTCTTCTGTCGTGCCTCGGTCCTTGATGGCTGCACCGCTGCTGGGCTCTGTGACATCCGATTTGTCGACTTGCATGGGCATAGGCATCATGAAATTTGTATGTTATGTAGTAGTGGGATGACTGGAGCACGCTGGTCATAACTTCTTCTGCCGTACCTCAGTCCCTGATGACTGCACTGCTGCTGGGTTCTGTGATTCCGAAATACGGTTCTCGACTTCCATGTTTCCTCGCTTGCTATTGTTGAGCTCCTCTTTGTAGACTCCCCTTCGATGTCTAGTGGCTGAAATTTCACCGGGTGTCAGAGGTGGATAGTCCGCAATTTAGAAACTGAGGCTGGATCTGTGCGCTTGTCTCGCTTGGCAGTGAGTTCATGTCATAGTCATTGCATTGTTTATGAGTGTTGGGTCACGGTGGAGGATGAGAAGCTGGCTGTAGGCTGTTCCATCAATGCCCGATGATGAGCCACGTGGTGAGGGGATACCACAGCCTGCCGATTAGCTCTCAGTGCGTAAGGGAGAGGATGGATTTGTGACCCATCGATTAGCTCTCCAATGACACCTAGGAGGGGGTGTGCATCTCTACGATTAAGTCCCCAGTGAATAGCATGAATAATAAAAGTCAAAATTATTAATGTGTCCGACATAAGGCATGACAAAACAGCGAGAAAGTTGACACTTGTAAAAAAGTTTGAATGAATAGCAAGATGCAATGAAAGAAAAAAAATTGTAAGATAGAATGATGCTAGGATATGAATACCACAAGAGAATTGTACTGAAAATTGGGACTTGCGATGTTTATGTGTGGCAATACTTGTGAGGTAGGGTCGTTATTCGTACAGGTACGCAGTTATGTTAGGCCACCCTGTTGGTGTGGGTGTAGCAAGAATGGTCATATGTAGGAAATAGAAAATATTTGTTGTTGAATTGTACTTACTGATGGTGTCTCTGTCTCTTGTCTTCCTGCGGGTAATACACCTGCGCAATGCACAGTAGTTCGTGGTGATCCCATATGGCATAGTTGCGCGATTCGGAGCATGAACATCTTCTTGGGGACGTCGGCCCTCATTGCTCGCGATTGCCATGGAGGCCGATGGCAGTACAATCGCCAGGTAATTGGTTTCGTCGCAGTGGTTGTGAGTGCTGGTTGCTTGAAGAAGTTGACACAAGGTGGAGGTAACTGCAATGTGATACAAAAGGTCTGGGGGTTTCTTGACCCAGCTTCCCTTTTGTCCAGCTTTGCATGGCTCCTGTATCACAAGATGGTGGTTGTTCTCATTAAGTTTGGTTGGCAGTGCATGTAGAGTAGCAAACCTGCTTGTGTAGCATACCGAGAATTTTTTCACGAAGTGATCTCATGTCGTCTGGTAATCTGTTCTTGTTTTCTACCCTGCACGAACGTCTTCTTTCAGTTGAGCACCGACGATGCTTGACCATTCTTCTACTGGTACACTATATTGTGTTGATCGCTGTACACAATCTTTATCAAATGCCCATGGGTCCTTTGTACCATGCCCTGCAAAGTTCAGAGGGGTCCAGAACCTTACTGGTGTCATTACCGGAAGTGTGGTGGAAGATGCGACTGGGTTTATTTGATGGGATGTACATGTTGACTTGTGAGGTGGCATTACCCTACCAGAACACAGACATCCTGAGGACGTCCGTACGATGTGGGAACTGTGGTCCCTAGGACGTCCTAGGGAAGTTCTTTTCAAGTTCTCTTTATGTAGGAAAAGTTCATGGAAAAGTACTACCTACGGACATCCCTAGAGTGTCTGGCATATACATCCCTGGGACATCCCTAGGAGCTCCCTGGGACATCCCTAGGAGCTCCCTGGGACCTGTATTAAACACATCCCTGGGACATCCCTAGGAGCTCCCTGGGACCTGTATTAAATGCATCCCTGGGACATCCCTAGCACCTCCTTCCAGCAGTAAAAGTAAAAGTTTAGTATTCAACACAAAAGTAAACAAATATATTTGTTTTGGTGATATGTAAACTTAGTACTTACCACACAGTCAAATAAACATAATAGTAAATGTAGCCGCCTAAAATCTTTTGAATAAACAATTCGTCTGTAATAACATTTTTTTTAATGCTCCACCTTCCAAAAGTCTACCAGTAATAATAAAATATGTGTGTCGAAATTAATAAATTAACCAATTTCTTAAGGCATATATAAATGTTATGAACCATCTACTAAATTAATTGCAACAAACCTCATGTATATTTAAATAATATCGTGAGCTATCTAGTGGTCATATTAGGAACTTGCCTAGAAATCCACTACGTCCGTGGGAGCTCCTGCTCGGATATCCCCGGGAGCACCTGCTCGGACATCCCAGGGAGCATCTGCTCGGACATCCCAGGGAGTTCCTCAGAGGAGCTCCATGGGAACTACTTGTAAGGACATCCCTGGGAGCTCCCTAGATGAGGAATTTAGGATGACCCAAATTCGTCTTCCAAGGAGCTTCCTGGGTTGTAATGTACTTTTCGAGGAGGTACTTGGGACGTCCTAGGGACATGGTTTTTCGGAGCTCTCGGACATCAGAAATATCCATCCCTAGGACATCCCGAGGATCGCATGTACCCAGATATCCTCAAAGGATGTCCCTAGGACATCCTGGGGACTTGCTGTGCTGGTAGGGTACATGACAAATTATTATTAATACTGCAATGTCGGCATATTAAGTTCCCTATGCGTGCTGCTATTTTCTGGGCCATACACAATGATGCAGTCAGGAAATGCTTATCGCAGTGTACAAAGCAAATTAGGTCTAACTCCTTGCTTTGTTGGTAGTTGGTCTGATGTTCTTGCATTTATGGAGTTCCCTTGTGTTGCCATGTCGGCATGGGTAGAGCAAGGCTAGGTGTAGGGAAGCAACTGCAAATATATGCCGATAGATCGTATTTCGCGAAAGGATCTGCATCTTTAACCTTTCTGCAGGTGGCACACCTGTCTACTGACCAAGGGTCCATGGTGGCTTGATATGGCATGGCTGCATGGAGATCTTCACGGGGACGTCGGTCCACACCGCTGGCAGTGCGGTCGCCTGTTCTTTTGAAGTTAATATGGCAGTGTTCAGCCACACTCTTGAAACATCAGGGTCGGGGTCGTCCACTGGGATGTACCCTGTGTGCTGCTGAATGGAGAGAATTATTGTTGGAAACTACTATGGTCTGGACCCACATATTAAAAGTACTTGGAACTGGGCTGTCGGTCACCCAGTACACCATATGTACAACCATCTGTATAGCACAGGATATGAATGGATTCTCCAGGTGGAGGGAGTGGAACGGGCCGCTACCATCGAAATGGAGCAAGCACCGAGGAGTAAACAGTGGCCGCTACCACCTAAATGGAGCGAGCACCAAAACGGGAGTGAGCCACTACCTTGTTAAAGGAACGAGCACTAGGACTGAATATTGGGTCACTATCTTGTTAAAGGAGCGAGGGACGGTAGAGTGGGCTGCTACCTCTAAGGAGGAGCAGGCACCAGGATGGTAAAAGAAGGGAGTTGAAAGAATTACATTCAAGCATAGAGTTTCAGTCATTTATTCCCCACTGGGTAAAGTGGGGTAGAATACCTAGATTTGATCGACAAATCTCAAACATTATACTGTCGAGCCTATAAATTTCGGTTAAGTGTAGTTTTCGTTAAAAAATGACACATTTCTCAGTGAATCATTAAAAAAAAACCTTGTGATATTCATTAAGTGCATTTGTCTAGTCATGACAGGAAATCCGGTACGATAATGGTTACGTTCATAGAAATTATGTGACTTCGGAAATAAATGATCAAATGTTACATGGATATTGGTTTGGTTTAAAGTATATTTCATTGGTTTTTACATGTGTTTCAATAGTATGTTCCAGTGGTGTCTTGAGTGTGTTGCTTGACTGAGTAATATGTTTGGTGTAATACAAGTGAGTAATGAAGGCGTGTTTGTCTGGATAAAAATTGGATTTTGTTTGATGGATGAGAACGAAATGTAGATTTGTACGTCTTAGAAGAGTTTAGCAAAGAATTAATATTGGCTATGTTTTGTCTGACATTTATGTACTGGAGATGATACAGCATATAGCATGTGCCAGCCATTGTTATTTGGTATAAGAGGGACTGCTTTTGGTCGTGTTAAGTTATATGATTGAATGGTGCAGTTTATATATTCATGTGGTATGGTTATCCGATTTAACATTGGAAATATGTGATGATATTTACTTAACGTACAGTATCGAATAGTTTACTATGTGACCTGCCTCTGTTAGTTAATGAATGCTGAGATAATATTGAAGTGTATGTTATGTATGGATGATGAAATGCTTTAAAAAGTATGGTTTTTTAATGATACAAATCTAAAATGATAAGCTGTTTGTAGCTTTGACCTATCCTGATAATTTAGTAGGTAGTGTGTAAAACGAATATTACAAGTGACGCTGGGTTATGGTGCTAGGTAGCGCTTTACAGAAGGATAGATAGTAAGTAATCTTTGACTGATAGGTCTAGATCAGTGGTTTCCAACCTTTATGAGGTCGCGAACCAGTCGGGTCAAAATTGATTAGAGCACGGACCACACCAGCCACTTAAAATTTCTCCCCTTAATTTCTGCGGTAGCTTAGTACAATTTGTTAGTAAGTATATACTATTATTATTTTGTCATCATTAGATTACATGACACTAATAAGATATAATTTTCACATAGCTTCTTTCACAGGCAATACATATGGAAAACGGTATATAAAATAAAGTAGTTGTGAATATCGTGTAACACAGTAAACAGTGTTTCCGAAGAAATGCTCTCAGAACGTAGCAGACTAATTTAAACTGTAAAGAACCCGCTTAAATGATGAAATTCCTCTGAATCATATTATAAATCATTTAAAAATCATCAAAAATAACTTGACTGACATCTTAGCTCGCGGACCACCCACAAAGCTTTCGCGGACACAGGTTGGGAACCACTGGTCTAGATGGTTACATAAAAGATTGAAGACGATTTTATAGATAAGTGTTGCGGCTATGTGCACTGATAACTGCATGGAAGGTATGTTAGTTCGACATGATTTCGAGCAGAAACTTAATTATTGATGTGTTCTTTAACACTTTGTATTTTTTTATTGTTTGCCATGTCCAAAATCAGATCAAGAGATAAAGGCGAATATATAGGTAATAAAAATAACTATGAATAACAATAATATTTATATAGTAGAAGGTAAGTTAAAACAAAAGTGTTGAACTTGTGATTAAGAAAATACATCGCAGGAGGAAAATGTCTTATGCTGTATGAAATACAACGGTTTCGTTTCAGTGGTCTAAGTGTGCGACGATCATCTTAACACATACAAGACTTTTGTTGAATTTGAAGACAAGTTAGCTAAATAGACATGTATGGATTTCTAGTGTTGGCAAAAGACTGAGTCCGATATATGGGACGGGGTAGTAAGCTTTGATCAGTTTAATGTATGTTCTCAACCATGAGTTATGTAAGCTTAAATTTTTTATGCTGCATTAAACATGTTTTTTCCCAGAGGTATATTGGTTCGAACCTCCGAGGATGCATCAGAAAAAAATACACACTACTGATGTAGAATTTAAAAAGAAATTCAACAGTGTATGTGTTTGTCAAATCCAAGCAGCCGTTTGTTAAATCTAGACTTGTAAAGTCACAAAGTTATAAGTTTTAATATTCTCCACTACAGATGTTTTAGCTTGCTGGCCGGAGCTCTGGCGAGTGTCTTGACACATCCACGCCCCCCCCCCTCCTTCCTAAGCCCACCTGACACCTTACCGGCCAGAGGTGTATAATGATCAGTCTCGCTCTCTCTCTCTCTCTCTCTCTCTCTCTCTCTCTCTCTCTCTGGCATGCACGCAACACAACCTCCACACGAATGAAGTAAATGTATTTTAATTTGCTCGATCCGAATTATTTTTTAAATTATGATGTTATTGAAAATAATCAAATATACGTGTTAGTCTTTTTTAAAAATATATATATTTTTTTTTTGCAATTTTTTACCTTGACAAATTAAATTGGAAACATATACTAGGACTTTGAATAAACAGAAAAGACATATCATTCATACAATGCATTTATTTTTCAAAGCTTGGATTAGTTTCACAAAATATACAAACAGTTATTTAAAACACGTAGTAGTGGTTTTGTTAAGTATTCGGTCTTAACTACATGTGAAGACACAAACAAATATTAGCATTATAAATACAAACTAACTGGTGTTCACTACATTTACAATTGTATTGATATCATTAACAAGTTTACAAATATTATTTCATCTTAGGAAAATATTTATGAAAATAATTAAATAATTTTCTTATTTACACAACACCATACAACAGACTTTAAATAAGTGTTATTTACAGGTAACCTTTTGACAGTAAAATATTTCTTCTGATTAAATTAATATGGTTTTAAAAATTTCTTTTTCTGCACATACACACATTTGAATTTCAATATATGTGTGTCTCCACCAACTACCTCTCTGAACTCATTTCATGACTGGTTGGAATGATGATGTTTTAAGTAAATTGAAAGCTACAGAGTCTCTCTCGTTCAACATGAAATTTTACACGTACCATGGGTTATAATAAAACCAATGTTTCAAGGCTTCCGAGTTACACTGAGCATAAAAGTTATAATTTTTTTTCTCTCAGTAGTGAAGCTTATTAGTGTACATTTCAACAAGTTTACTGAATGTAGGGCACCTAAACTTCTTATGCACATCAATAGTTTTTAATGCTGTTCGGACACATGCTACTTAACACAAGCTTTTGACCATTTCCGATGACAAACACTGGGCAATCTTCATTTAAGATGTAACTCAAGACATTGAGTATTTGGGTGAATGGAATCCCAAATGAGTATTTGGGTGAATGGAATCCCAAATAAGTCCATGTTTCTGGTACATTTGCAGTCGGTACAGTTGTTGTGTGGTATGACTCAGATGATCCCAGGGGCTCGAAGGTGAAAACTTTTGAATGTCAGGTCATCGTTACTGTCCGATAATGACACCTGCTTAATGGTAAATGTGTCTTGCAAACGAAAGCCTAGGATGTTACAGTACATGATAGAGCACACAATTTACTTGGGAAAAACGTCACTACTCGGTCTCGCGGGTAGGTTTCTGTCAGTAGATGTGATGTGGACTGTAGTGGATGAAGTGCTGGTCATTGACGAGTGACGACGCGCCTTGCACCAACTCCTACGTTGCAACGTGTCCGGAAGCGAAGTACAGCCCTGGAAACACTTCTTGCATGGAAAACAGTCTAGAATGTTCTCGTCTTCTTTTATATGGTCTGGCAGGAACTTGTACACTAATGGTACCTCGTGCGGTGCGTAGGCGAGAAGAAATTCTTTGGGCAAGTACAGTAGCTCGTTTTCTCTGTCTAGCAATGTTAAAGATTTTACCTTCCATATACCACTATTGCAGATATTTTTTGAGAGGTTGAACAGCAATCAGATGATACATTCGTAGAGAGAAGTTAATACTGGCGAAGAACACATTGTGTTGTTGATTTTTTTTTAAACGGTATTTGGCACTGGATGTTATGATTACAAAAGTAATTGGCATTATTTTTTTAAGTGTCCGATGAGTTTTATAGGAAATTGCATAAATACACATTCGAAAATGTACTGTATAATTGTACCATATTAAGAATGTATAGCAATTTGCTTTTTAAGAAATGAAGCTGGCGAATGGATGCCTATAAGACATTTTCGATACACAACACAATGTTCGTTTGCACACACACTTGTACTCACTTCAGTCCAAGGATAAGTATCTGCTAATGATGTAAATGTATGCCAAACGCCTGTACATTTCTATTGACATAGTAATGGGGTTTGGAGCTTCTCTCCAGTAATTTCGTGTTCGAACTCACGTTTTTTACAGTCGTATTTTGATTTGATGTTTAGTTCAAAAGCTCCCTTCTTCATATCAGGTAGCGACATGGGGAATTTCATTCTAGGCCTTCACAGATGTACGGCACACTCGTCGGTGTCACAGTCTCGTACTGTTAGCGAAACTACTGCTCCTTCGCGGTATCTTCTCTCTGTAGGGAAATGTATGCCATTTTCACATCGTTCAACGTGTTTTACGAATGCTTCTGCGGTGTACGTTAACTCCGTGTAACACTACATCAACAAAGTCGTATTCTTTCAAAGTGTTAAATGTATCTGTCTGACTGGAGGTAAGTGTTTGTACTTGCTGTGGTAGCTGTCTTGAAGAAAGGTATACATCGCACGAAAAATGTGACCACTGTGAAGACTATTCGAGAAGTCCACGTCTTTACACATGTGTATGTCCGTTACATTTCTCTCTCCATTCGCACACTGTTTTGCTTCCTGTTCGACGAAGTCTGTATGTGAATGAGTTATGACCACGAATTTCAGTCACTTTTTCATCATTTCGCTGTAGCAACAAGTCGTTCAGTGTGCACGGAAGTACTGAGTCTGGACGAATATTAAAAACGCAACATTCATCGATGTCGCATGATAGTTCGTCTTGTACATAGTATCTTTCGTATGAATCGTATCACAATGCCAAGTGAATATCGCCATCACAGAACTGAATTTGTAAAACTCCTTTAGCATCTTTAAAACATACTCTTCTGTAGCCCACCATTACATTCATGTACTGGAATGTGTTTTCTGACCTGAATGGAGTGTATGTAGCAACTGAAGACTCACCCATTTCGATGTCTTCCGTTACTGTAGTCGTCGGAGAATTCCGAACTTGAAGGGCTCGGTGGTGATATGTAGTTGCTTGTATAGTTCACTGGTGGATGATGGTACATTATTCTTTTGGTCTGTAGGTTCTGACGAATCCAATAAATTTTCACTTTTCTCTGGTTCTTGACTTTCTCAATACTCGTATTCTGTGGAGGTGACCTTTTTCACATCAGTTGTATGTAGACCACCAGAGCTTCGGAGACTGCTCGTTCCCTTTTGTTACGATGGTTTATAAAAGTGTATACATATGGAAAAGAGGGGAGACAAGTGACCATTAGAACATGAGAGAAGGAGGTCTACCGACCAATCATATGAAAGATTAAAAGGAGGGAAAACTTATAGGAAAATTTATAAGGTGTGATGAGAGGTAAAGGTAAACTAATAGATTGTAAGTACACAGAACTTTATTTAGGTGATGGTGGTGTACATGTTAAGATATAAAATAGAAGCATGGAGGGGGGAAGTCGTATGTAATTTGCTAACTTATTTGGGCTATGGAGAAGGACAGTGTATAAAGGAAAATGTATTCTAACGGGAAGGGGAAGGTAGCTTGTGATTGGTTATAGTAAGATAAATAATGTTATGTGGGGAATGAGAGTTAGCTTCTTATAGCTTGTGGAAATGATGGTGTGGGAAATCGCACATAAAGTAGATGGGGAAGAAATATTTTTTAAAAGTTTCTTGGAAAGGGTAGGGAAGGGGGTTTGGTAGTTTGAGCGGGTAGTAACACGAGTGTCAGTGAGAGGGGAAACTAGGGGAAGGGAGGAATTTATCACGTGACTAATAGCTAATTAAAATAAAGGAAAGGGTAGGGGAAGGAGGCTGCTAGTTTGAGCGGATTATAGCACAAGTGTCAGTGAGAGGGGAAAGTGGGGGAAGGAGGGGGGAATTCATCATGTGGCTAACAGCCAATTAAAATAAAGGAAAGTAAGTAGTAGGGGGATGGGGTATAAATTAATATATACATGTAAAAAGTGGTGGGGGGAGTCAGTGTGTCGAAGGAGCTCGTCCGGGTAAAATGTGTCGGTAGTTAATTTACTGAAATAATTTATGTATGTAAATTTTTTTATTAAATAGTTTTAGTATAAAAATAATTTTATTACAATTTTATTTACTAAATATACTGGAATGCAAAATCGAAAAATTTCCGTATGACTCAGAAGAAACCTCAATATGGCCACCGGAAACAAAATGGCGACCGGAAACAAGATGGAGTTAATATTTTTCCTGAATTTATCGGGATTTTTTAAATGTTTTAATTTTTTTTGGAAGTTTTGAAATGTTTTGAAATTTTGGAAATTTTGGTAATTGGCCACTCAAGGTCAAGGTCACAGTTAAAGGTCAAGGTCATCCAACATGGCGGCCGGGGCTGTGATGTCACAACATGGCGGGGGATACCTCACTCGGGTGGGCGCCTCACTCAGAATCTTGCACCAAAATCGGCCAAAACATACTACTGACGTCCGAGTACAAGACGGCGGGTGCATTGGACTGGCCGAACTACTGATTATAAGGTATGCGTCGACGCCCCTGAGAAGTGCATTACGACAGTCTTGCATGGATATTAACGTTTCATAACAATTTCAGTGATCTGTTAACTAAAAAGACAGCTTCTAAGTGCGTATAACACTGACTAAAAGACTTAACGCCTTCCCAAAGTGATGTAAAAGTAACTGCATATGGTATGAAAAGAAATATTAAATTAGTAACGTAACCCAGCAGTACCTTTCAAAATTGAGTGAACAATAATAATAAAATCGTCTTTATTAGGCGCAGTTAAGGCATATATGCCTTCTCTTACACTGAACCCATATTAGGTACATACAACACTTATTTTAGAGATTAAAATTAAAAGAAAATAAAATAAAAATTAATAGCAATAAACTATACTACCTAATATGAATCCTCCGTTCTTTTGAAACATAATTAATACTTATGTTGTATAAATTATGGTTGCTAAAACTGTCTCGACCTTTAGACCAGAGAGAGGCAGTGTCGACACCACCAGATTCCACCTAGAACGAAGGGTGTAAGTGAGTTTTGAAATCTAACAGAAAAATGTATGTTGTACAAAACTAGATATAACAATGTAACAATCTCTTTACTTATTTATTTCCACTAACCTGTCATGAGTTTTCTTTACACTCTGATAATAACCGGCTGGGTTTTCTGTGATACAGAGACTGTTTCTGCTTAACTTCCGTACATTTCGTAAACATTGCATGAATAGTGATTATTTCGTCTCCCTCTCCCCCCTCCCCTGAGTTCTTACGAAACCTTTCCTGCCACTTCAGCATTCTTATATAAAGGTATTTAATCGACAATAAATGTCTGGTTTGTATAATAAACAACATTGTTTGTATTTATTACCAGAGTTCAGTGCATCTTATTCATGTGCTTTGTGTGCGGATTCCAAAACAAACTCGTCAGTAAAACCATCTCCGTGAAAAAGCGTGGGTGGCGAGGGAAGGAGAAGTGCCAGCCGGACCTTTAAATTCATCTTGGCAACATTGTGAAAGGAAGCAGGCTGGACTGACCGCCTTAGTGGAGGGGGAAGGTAAGCTGTTCTATGATGAGCCTCCCCACCCGATTGCCCTTAAGGTACAACAGGTTAGAAAGGTCAAAAAAAAAAAGGTTTGGCACTGAGAAAATTTCAGCTGCTTGAGTGCTGGTATTGGTAAGAGGTGTAAACTGACCAATCGCAGAGCTTTCCTGAATTTTGTTACAGTGAGTTGATTATTTGAAAGCCAAAATTGATTTGTTTTTTAGTTTTAAAATTAAATTAAATTACCTCTTTTTGCCATATCTAGAATAAATTAATTTTTCTATGGTTTCGTATTTTATTGCGCACAGTATTGATTGAAGGGTAACTAGCAGCAGAATTTTTCCCTATGCCAAACTCTCCATCAAGAAAACACTTTATTTCTTGCCTGCAGTACAATTTACTTTAAGACATATACACAATTGAATAATGTAACATTTGACTTTATGTTTCCGTTACTTTATGTATTTCGTCAATACACAGTACAAATGTAAAGTTAAAGTAACGACAGTTGGAAAATCTGTTTCTTGAAAAGGAAATATTGTGACATAGATCATTATGTAATTACTGTAAAAGCATATCACATAGATATTAAAAAAATAAACCCAAATATTAATAATTTTTTTATTATAATATTTTTTAGATCAAAAGCAACGCCATCTATTGACGCATCTTTAAGTTCATTTACGAATATTTCTCCAACGCTACTTACCAAGTTTTTCGAGTACATTTAAGAAAAACCTGTTACTTTTTCACGAAATCCCAATACTGGAGAACAAAACTGTACTCAGAAATAAACATTTTTTGTTCTTGCATACATAATCAGCTGGTTATTTGCGAACGGCCATCTTGACTTTGACTTTAGGTTTCAGTTTATCGGAAACGTAAAGTCAAGGCTGCTTGACTTCAGCTTTGGTGACGCCATTGTGTACGACTTCATAAGAAGCCATGTATAAGAAAGCTATCGTAAAGTCAAATGCTAAAGTTTTCAATTGTGTATAGGGATTTAGCTGAGGCCACGGTGTTGACACGTCTTAAGCCCGTGTGCCATGATGGAAGTTTATTCCATGGAAGCTGCTATGGCAGGTGCTGTGGACTGTGGAGGGTTCTGTGGAAGGTATGGCAGAGTACTGGCCGTTTTCGTGGGGGTTTTCATTTTTGGTTCGGTGCTATTTTCTGTGGAAGGAGTGCTACAAATTGGAAATTTTAGCCAATCAGATGGCTGTAGTTAACATTTGCCGGCGTCATGTTGCAGGATGTGAAATAGGCCTCCATTGTCCATTTTCGATTCTGAATTTGAAATTTCACAATATGGTCGGCCGAGGCAGGGATGTGCGGCGAGCAGCCCATCTGACCTTGCTGGCGCATGCGCAGAACGCGACCCGGTCTGGCGAACCTAGGAAGAAGTAGGGTGGGAGTGTCAAATAAATGGCGCGCTTGTGGGCTGCCAGCAAACCAGCCCGGCTCGCAAGACCCGCATAGTGCCTACACTACACTGCACTACCCATACAGCACATATACGTTGTAGCAACGTTGCAGCAACGTCACACAAAAATTTTTCAATGTTGCAGCAGTGTTGAATGAAGTAACTGAAATATTGTAGCAACAAGGCTGCAACAGTAAAATGTCCGTTTTTATTCAACGTTTCTAAACAATGTTGCAGCAACGTTGATCTGCGGACATTCCAGCAACTGAGGATGTTGCAGCAACTGAGGATGTTGCAGCAACGTTAATTTGGGGATGTTTCAGCAACATTGACTAGGGGATGTTGCAGAATCGTTGATTTGGGGATGTTGCATAAACATTTATTTGGGAACTTTGCATCAATGTTGATTTGGGCTGTAGAATATATAAAGACCCACTTGTGGCTATGAAACAAAAATAATTATAATTTCTGAACGAGATTTAATGTAACTAAAACTAAACTCGTAACACAAATATTTAAACAATAAATAAAATTCATCAAACACCTATACAAGGATGCTACATTGGCATTGGCATGAAAATTTGTTGTAAAACAAACGTTTACAATAACATTTCCTACCAGTTTAATAAATGAAATAAAAAAAAAAGAATGTACCTTGAATATCCCGCAAACTAGCGCAAGATAAAATTACACGCAACAGCAAATACAACAAGCACAGCACCCAAACAAATTGGCGGTAATGGCGGAAAGTACATCATTAATGTATTGCAAGTCAATATGGCAATTAAACGCATTAATAAAATAAATTAGCATTAAGAAGACCTCAGCAATAATTAAATTTATAATAAAAATAATAATTAAACAAATAATTCATAGTTCAAAATTCTTTGAAAGCTTATTTAAAACAGAATCTCAAAGGAGAGTTATTGGCCAGGTAGTAGGTGACCATTGTCAACGTTGCAGCAACGTTACAAAAAAACCTCAATATCAACGCATTAAAAGCTGAAATATTGGTACTTTTAGAAACGTTACTGCAACATTGACAATATACATGCAACCAAAATGAAACAGTACAGCGTTGTACCAACGTTTCTTCAACTAAATGTGCTGTTTGGGTAACGACAGATGCAACTTGTCACTCAACTCGCTCGTTTACCTATGTCAAATTCCACGAGCCACACCTGCCTTCAACAGCTACTTCCATGGAGGCTAGGAAACAAGAGCTTCCGCAAGTGCTTGTACAGGTCATTCCATTGTGGCACACTGGCATTAGGATGGTACTAATAGTCGATTTGCGCGGAGAATGTGTGATGCATCCAGTGCGCATCTTTCCCGGCATGAAAACAGAATTCTTGAATGTAATTAGAGAGTAATTTGTGTCTTGAATACGGTTGCATGGGTTCGCAAAATAACGAGAGGCATGCACCTATCCTATCTTCTTCGCAAACATTACCTATTCTCAACCTGTTCGTAATTTGGCAAATTGGCGTATTACTTTCTTCAACAATTTCGATGACAGTGCACGAACGGCATTTTGAGGGGGGATTGATGTAATCGGCGAACGATTCAACAAGCATCGTTCTTCAGTGGCGCCAATAAGATAAGGTGTAAAATGTGAAATACTTTTGAACAAAAGTGACAATGTTTTATTAGAGAATAGAAAAATATATATTGGTTAGAACTGTGACTATGAGCCGATTGCACAGTCATATTGAGAAAATTCTAAGGTATCTCTGAGTGAACAGTGAGAAATTTTAATTGCAGAGATGAAATGTGAGTGAAATCTAAGGTAAAACTGAGAATTTCTTAAGGTGTCCTAAGCACAGAGATCTTCGCAGGGACATGGTCCGCACTCCTTGTGTGTTGCTATGGTGGACGCTGGCAGTATAGTCGCCCGGTCATCGAAAGTTAACACTGCAGTGTTCTGCCAAACTAGTTGTGGCGGCAGTTGACATGGGGAGGAGTATTACAGACCCACAAGTTGGGTGACACTTGACATGCGTGGTCGTTACAAGGTTTGTCTATGTGGTGATTCGGAGAGTTAGGATGTGCGCCAGCTGGCCAATTTCGGTTATTCTTGAACCAGCACGAGACTACTGAAATGTCAGGGTCGGAGTCGACTTCCAGGGTTGTACCCTGTGTGTTGCTGTCTGGTGAGTTCATTCGAGATTTGTAATTAGAAGCATGGATGCTCCAGGTAGGGAGCGTGTAGTGGGCTGCTACCTCCGAAAAGGAGCGAGCACCAGGAGGGTAGAGTAGGCTGCTACCTTCGAAAAAGAGCAAACACCAGGAGCATGGAGTGGGCCTCTACCTCCGAAAAGGTGCGAGCACCAGGAGGGAGGAGTGGGCTGCTACCTCTGAAAAGTGAGCGAGCACCAGGAAGAAGAATGGCTGCTACCTCCGAAAATGAGTGAGCATCAAGAGTGAGGATTGGGCCACTACCTCCGAAATTGAACGAGCACCAGGGGTGTGGAATGGGCCGCTATCTCCCAAAAGGAGTGAGCATCAGGGGTGTGGAATGGGCCGCTACCTCCGAAAAGGAGTGAGCACCAGGGGTGTGCAATGGGCTGTTACCTCCGAAAAGGAGTGAGTACCAGGAGGGAGGAGCGGACCACTACCTCCGAATAGGGAGTGTGCACCAGGATGAAGAATGAGCCGCTACCTCGAGGAGGAGCGAGCACCAAAAGGGATAGAGGACAGTGTTGAAATTTTTTTTTAACGGGGGCTGAAAAATATTCCAACTCCTTCCAAAGGTTTGGCGAGGCCAATAAGGACTTCGAGGGAAATTCTAAACGGTGTCAGATTTTGCTTTGGGCCGAATGGGCTATCGTTGTGATGCTCACTATAACCGGAAACTTATACAAAATGTCTAACATCAAAAACTAAAATTTTTGAAATTTGACACCTAAAGGGGCAAAAAGGAGTAAAATTTGTTTTATTTTATCAGCCTATGGTATGTATCTAACCAGTAGAGATTGAGGTGCTGGTCGCGGCAGGATGATGCCTTAGTAAGTACCTGAAAATAGTTTAAAGTTTTTCACCCTATAAGATAACTTTATTATTAAGAAGTTCATTTAGTTTATAAAATTTCAAGGCACACAATCCGAAAAGCAAGTACGACCAGCGAGAAATAAATTGTACAGAATTTTCCATGCTACAGTTCTATCGAGAAGTGTTGTACATCGTTTATGTGCCTAGGAAATGAATACTTAATTTATAAATTTGTTTTCATGCCTAATTTCGACGTTACATGGCACAGTTGTTTGTAGCTCTCGTCTATAGTTCGAGATGTTCTGTGCTCGAATTCCGTTTAAGGCTGTGCAAACCTGCCATTCCGAAATACAAAAATTGCAAGGCAGATGAAATAAGTGCAATTTGTATGAAGTAGTTCAAAAGAATAAATATGTACTACACAGTCCACTATCCACTAAAGTTCCTCGACAGCACTATCTCCGAATACATTCTCATTAACCTCAAGTTTGGGGCACCAAATACATTCCTGCGAAACCTTAAACCACCAAAACTCCCTAGTGGCAGTAAATTCAAGTGATGGTTTTGAAAAACAAATATGTAATTGATGGCACCATCACCAATAAATGTGCCCGGGGGAAATCAGTCTTCATACCACGTAAACTATGTATTTCATTCGAATACCCTCGTACATTTAAGAGGAGTCTTCACTCATTTCAAATATCCACGTTTGATGCGCGGGGACAGTGCAATGGAGCGATAAGAGCTAGAGTACCATGCTCGAGAGGAAGAATATGGCCTCTATTCACAGCGCGTCAAACTGGCATGCAATGTTTTCGTTGTGGTCTTTTTCCTATGGGACTTTAAGTGGTGACGCTAAAATTTAATATTTGGATAGTATGATGTAAATGCCAAGATATTCATCGAATTCAAGTGGTATTTTCGGAGTTGCAGGAGTCTAAAAACGCAGTGTTTATCCATTTTGAGAGGACTGACAATCACGTTTTTAACAAACCCTCTGAATAAAAAAAACTAAGAAGCTTAGTTCCATGTGTGTGCGATCGTAGACAGACGTAATACGAATACTTATAGTGGTTTCGCCTAAAACAGAACAGTCGTGCATGCTACAACACCGTCCATGCACCAGGCGAGGGTTTCTCTTAAGAGCCTGTAACTACCCTACAACGTAAATTTTGCTGTGACTATAAATAAGGGCCAGACGAAGTCGCTGTTAGTGGCAGGAGCATACGACTGCCTATAACGTGGCAGCTATAGCTACTTATTGCGCTGCAGAGTTAGCTCAACTAGCAGCTTGGTCATTATAACATTTGATGACTGAATTTCTAATTTGGTGTGCAAAGAGGTCTTTCAGTTTAAGTAAATATTATCTGCTATAAGTAATACATGCGAGCAAAGCCGTAGGCGGACTACTAATACAATAGTATATGTTGCAAGACTGTTACTTGGACCTTGTAGAGTAATTTTGTCCACACTAAATGTTGGTAGTTATGTCGTTTATTGAAGAAACTTTCAAATTTTAGCTGTGTGGGTCAAATACATGTTTTTATACACTCGGCCCCACCTATCTATTTATTTAACAAAATATCCCAAAACTAATATTTTGAAATTGTCTAAGTAACCACGCAAATGGCCAAAGTAACTCACTTTACAACGGTAGTGCTATCGCAATAGTGTGTTTGTTTGTTTTCCCACATAACACATCTGGTTGCAGAAACGTTGATACAACGTTGCATTGTTGAAGTTGGCAACGTAACTATCAACAACGTTGTCGTAACGTTTCCATAGTAACCATAATCACAGCCTTCATTTTGCAACAATGTTGATAATATTCATCTATGGTAATGTACTGTTTTAAAACACACATTAGTTTTTATTATTTATATTTATTGGTTATTACTTAAAACTTTGTATTCTTCAAATTTAGTGGATTGGTGTGATTATATCAGCCCTTAAATGTAACGTGTAATATAAGTTGGACACTCAACTGCCATGCGAGTGTGTATGTTGTGTTTTCTTTGGAACACTTGTTTGGAAGTAATGCCAGAATGTTTATTTCAAGTTACATTGCAGTGTTGAAGTTGCTCAAAGTATTAAAATATAACGTTGCAGCAACATTTCATAATCAACGTTTCACAAAGAGGACATTTGGACGTTGCAGCAACGTTGCGGCAACGTAACTTCAACATTGTGGCAACGTTGAAATTTTTAATGGTAATGTTGTGACAACGTTGCCACAATGTTGCTGTGTTATTTGGGTTATTGCATCCGTATGATCTTTTTTCCGTACTTAATGGTACAAAGATATTGGACAAGTTGTAAATTACATACGATAAATTTATACAATTGTATACAATGAAAATATTTAACTATATTTATTATTCTTGAAAAATTTTTAGTCACCTTTGGTTGGACCACGTCATCATTAATCTGAAACAAAAAGAAAAGCGAGAAAGACAGGGCATATGCACTGCATTATATAAGTATGTATGTGATTTAATGTTTATGATCTAAGTACTCTTCTACTGAGTAAAAAGCATGTTCGGCAAAAAAGTCCTTCAGTGTCTTTTTGAAAAGGTTAGGATATGAGAAAAATAGTTCTTGTAAGTGTTTTGGCAAATTGTTAAAAACAAGACTACAGGAATAGTACGGCCCTTTTTGTACTAATTTTAAATTAACAGAGGGCATGTGAATGTGTTCTTTATTTCTAGTGTCGTGTTTGTGAAACAATTAATTTTTTTTTTCTGAAAAATATTAGTGTTCTTGGACATAAATAATAATAGTGAATGCATGTATTCACGTGATAATGGCAAGATCTTGGTGCTTTTAAAAGTGGTCTACAGGAGTACGTCTGTTTTTTCCCGTTCATTATTTAAAATCTTTTTTTGCATAGAACACACTGTTTTTTACTGTCAGTGGAATTGCCCGAAAATATGATGCCGTATGTCATGATGGAGTGAAAGTATGCGAAATAGACAATTTTTATCGTGTCCCTGTTTAAGATTTCGACAATGTTACGTACAGTGAAACAAGCAGAACTGAGTTTTGGTAAAATATATTCAATGTGGGATTTTTAATTTAGAAATGTGTCCACTTGTAGGCCAAGAAATTTAGTTTTAGTGGTTTCACAATTTTTTTCTGTATTACTCAAAGATGTTAGAAGGGTCCAGATGGAGCATGTCGCCGGGAGTGTAACCAAATAAATGCTTGACGTGGCTGGTATCAATATGGCCGACTATTTAAAAAATTGAGGACATATTAGTTAGGAGGTGTGTAAACAAGGCTAAAATATAGAGTTTTCAACCTATAACATCAAATAAAAAGCATAATACATTAATTTACCATAAAAAATACCAGTCTGATGTGTACTTTTGAGGTTAAGGCAGTATGACGGCTGCCTAATTTGGTGGCTACCTCTCCCCCCTCTTGGCCTCACTCCCCTCACCTGCATCCAGACCTTATGCTACCCCTGTGGTATTACTGGTGATGTTTATGTTGTTCCATTTGATATTCTTTGTAAAAAAAAGAGAGAGCGACTATACAATCTGTTTACACTATAAGAGTATCGCCACAGTTACTATCGTAATAGCAACTATCGCGATTTACTATCATCGTGAAAATGAACCTCTGATAGTGGGATTAAAAATATTTAAGGCGTTATAGGCCTATATATATATTTTTTTTTGCATTCAGCCTGAAAATGTTGTACATGCTGTGATATTGCACTGTAAATGTGATAGTAAAATATAAATACATCTTTCAGTCCTTATACAAGGAAATTTTCCTAGAACATGCTGGTATGTTGAATTTCATTTTATTTTGTTAAGTTTTACACTACGTTAATATCGGTAAGCACATCACGGTGCACTGAAGTAACTTAATTGTAACAAATTACTAGTGAACCGATTTCTTCAAGAAGAAAGGGATTTCACGGTTAATCGGTCTGATAAAAACATCGAAAAATTCCAAAAATATCAGATAACTTTCTTTGCCCTTCTATGAAACATTCACAATTTCCATCCTACCTGTTTATAGACCTTTAAAGATGTCTTCTTGTTCTTGTTGCCTGACAATCGTGTCTGTTACAGCAGTTTACAGGAAGCTTAAATCATTAGCTGCGCTAGACAGACACTTAGCTATTCTTGACTAACGTTAGTATCCAGAGTGTTAACAGATATGTGATAAGGCGCAACACACACTTTATTCTATAGTTATTGGTATATGACAGGCTGTACGGTAACTCCTTCAGTAAGAAAAGTTCGCGCCTTAAAATCACTAAGGTTAGACGGATTGTAATACTGGTAGTTTAAAGGATGGTTTTGCAAGATATACTGAGAAGTTACCATTCAGGTTCCGAGTACAGCCAATCACCTGTGTCATCATCAGCAGCAGCTACATTGCTAGCGGACTTCTTGCATGGCACCTGAAATGAGCAACATGAGTTTCTTCGTGGTAGCAGACATGTTTTGGTTGTTTTAAGCACATAATATGTAAAGAGGTAGTTAGTTTGACGACAGATGTGCTAGAAGACAGATCGCTTATTTATTGGTCCTTATCGTAATAAATGCACGTCGCTATGAACAAAGTCACTGTATTATTAGTTGTCGCGTACAATATTTACCACAGTTATAACTGTGACGACGTGATCACTTGTAAAGAGTGCTTGAACAGACACAGTAAACATGCAAAGGAAAAGTTTCTCGTTCATCGGGAAGTGAGTTCAAATATTGCGGCTAGCTGTTCACTCAATGAGGTTCTGTTTGCATACACGGAGAAAGCCCTTTTATTGTATCTGCAGTGCAGAATAAACAAGGATTAAATGTTCAGTTCAAGAATTGTACTACAAAAGCGACTATATCATAGTTTTTTATTTCTTGCGAATGTAGAATATGTTTAGTTAGTTATGGTTGATAATTTCAATGCTAAAATGAAACTATTATATAACAATAAAATTACTTATATGATATTCATACGAGTGAAAAGGATGGGAAAAGTTGCGGAATGTTAGGAGCATAGAAGCATAGTCATGTGCGTGGCGTACAGGTTTCAAGAAGTGGGGTACTTACTTACATAGTCTTATCTCATTACACGAAAGTAGCGGGGCCGTGGTGGTCGATGGGTCAGACCTCTCGCTTCCCACCAAGGCAATCCGGGTTTGATTCCCGGCAGAGTCGGTGCCGGACGATGCCGTTGGTCGGCGGGTTTTCTCGGGTATCTCCCGTTTGCCCCGCCCTTTCATTCCGGCGCAGCTCCATACTCTCACCCCATGTCACCCCTCACCCGCGCTGAAGACCACGATGTTAAGCGCTGACCAAAAATCTCTCACTCGGAATGTATCATCGCACACTAATAATACCTTAAACAAGGCTTACGAAAGCCTCCCTCAATGCAAAGCATGAACTCACAACAAATTCTCTTCCCCGTGATCCATCGTATGGTTAGACTTTGCAGTTGTTAGGTACACATACCACGTGTTTATAACACTTTTCGGTCGAGAACATGTTTGGATAACACTTTCTGCCATGCTCAGTGTTACAAATTTATCTGTGATGAAACATTGCGAATTACGAACACATTAGATGAGAAGTCGATTTCTTGACAAGCGATCCTTCAGTTAGATGTTAATGCGTAGTTACAGACGGCTGGGAAGGAGTAAATACAAATAATTTGATTGTAGTTTTACCATGTACACAACTGGCAAGTAATACAGGAAAAAATCTTTATTCATTGTCTGGCTCTTCAAAGTACATAATACAAGAAACGTAGACATAAAATATGCCCATAAATAAATAAAAATAAAAACATCTTGCGTTACGTGTGTGAAAAATAAATGTGAGTTCTAATAAAATACATTTTAAAAGTTACATCGAAGAAAGGACGGCAAAACTGAGGTACTGTACAAAAATTAATTACATTAATAATTTTTTTGTAAAAATATTGTAACATATATGTAACTATTTATTGAATCGATAACTTATACTTAGTTTGCGATTTTAACTTAGAAAACGGACAGGTATTGTTCGTGTTTGTTGGAACGTATTCGTCTAAAATAAGGTAAACATAAATTTTTGTTGTTTTATTTTTTGATTAAAATATTGTAGCAATTTGGTTACATTATCCTTAAAATAAACATTTTACATCTTGAAAGTAAATTTTTTTGGGCACATTTGAACTAACTAAAGAAAAAAATAATTTAATTTAATTTAATGAAGATAGAGACAAAAAGTCACTTTGTGCCTCCATCTAAACGCACTGCGCAGCAAGAATACCAAGCAAAACTCGTTAAGTGCAAACTTATTACCAAAATTAGTACGCATATTAACATTATGCGTTTTCAAAATTTAAATTATCTCGCCTACTAAATATTACGAAAAACATTATTTACAAAATAATGAGTACAACACTTGCTTAGTAATACACGAAACAAAAGTCAGACTATTGGGAAAATTATATAACTTTTGATAATCTAATAAGATATATAATTACTTGTACGTATACCGTAACATGTAGAATTTTTCTCCATCCGTACGTATGTAACAGTTTAGATTACACAATAGAATTTTTAAGGTTTCTAATGCAGCAGCTATTCAGAACACACTTGGGCTCAGAATGGTGTGCTGAATAGTTTGCAAAGAATCCCATCCAGATATGTCTTGTAAATAACACAATGTCACAGTAATATTCGACTGCCAATGCGTCTAGGTCTAAATAAATCCAACAAAGTGAAATCAATAGGATCAAAAATGTTTTTGTCGCAGGTCTGAGCTTTTTCTTTCAAACATTTCATATTTAGAACGCATTTCTAACGTCAGCCAATATGTTTTCTAACAAAAGGCATATGTTGGAATAAGACAAAAATGGAAAACAAGGACACATTAAGGTTGCACCTCAATTTTTATTATCGTAGGTGGAATTCGAAAGAAGATATCACAATACAAACTAAGGTTTAGTTTTCATACAGGCTTCTTTCCCAAATATCTCAGTATTTTGTCTACATGATTTCCTGTTAATTATGAACAAAAAAAAAATGTTGGTATTATGTAGTGACAGAAAGTCAATGTCACTTAGTTTATCTCAAACTGAGCGAGGGATAACATTTTTAAAGGAATACTTTATTTAGTCTTCTGATTAAGTTTCACTTTATAAATTTCAGTCGCTGATACTGTAGAGATGAATTATTTTAGGATTCTGATGACGTTTTACATAATTTAATAGTAGGTATTTTAAATATCTATTGAAAATGCATAAACTTTATGCAAAGTGCTAAATGAATTTGGTTATCTCAAATCCCTCCTTTCTCTTAAGTTTAAAGATTTTGAGAAAAAAATGGGAACAGGTGATTGTAAGTCACACACCTTTAGCTACCAGTAGTAATGTTTACTCCAATTGGCTGACTATTTACAGATGAATAATATGTCTATATAACTGGACAAAATCTTAACATTATCATTACACCAGATAGCATGCCTATTAGAACAGAAAGATTTAACCATACCTCATATATTCACTGGGAATTACGAATATACAGACGTGAATAGTGATTCAGTGAATTACTTAAATTAAACGTAACGAAGCAGAATTTTTAAACCTAACAAGCCAAAAACATCAATGTAAAAATATGAACTTAAATAAATAATACATAGATTTCAGCCTTTGAAACGATGAAACGCCGTGACTAATAACCACGTTTCAGTCTCTTAACTTTAGAATAAGTTAATTGTTAGTAATTATTAATTTACAGACATACACACATATAAAATATAAACATGGAACAACATCTTGAGACTTAAACAAGGAATATTTTCTGCGTATGAAAAATACATTTAACATTGTTCTTTGTTGCTCAGTATGTACAATGACGTCATTAAGGAAACATACAGATATTACTTTATTATTATCTGACGCTCAAAACCACCGGTAAAATTACTTATTACCGTAAATATAAATTAATTTATTACACATGTTAGTAACAACGATATAAATGTCGATATTTAACATCAGTAAGAAAAAAAATGTACTCTCAATAATGCACCTCTATTTTCTCTGAAGTTGTTCGGTGCGTATTTACGAATGCGGAACAATAACACTTATGATATTTAAACTAATTTTATCATGTTATTAAGATGAGAAAATTGCTATCTATTAATGATTGCATATCACATGTTCATACAAACACATCAATAAAACTATACATATTCGTTAACGTTTAATTCTATCGCGGTGGCATGTTTGATTTGCAGATTGTTTAGCGCTTCTTATCTTCAATTGTAGACGGCTGTGTTTAACAGAACTCGCCTGCCGATATAAGTTCATTTTGTTTCAAAAACAGTCCGTTCCACAGAAGACTCTGCCTCAGAATGAATATTATCGTGTCAACGCAGTTATGCATCTTCCGTCGCTGCCAGTTTTCCTTCAGGGTGACACTGTTAGTTGACTTTGATTCAGGAACAATGGTGTTTCTTGTAAACAAATTTTAACATATACTGTTCGAAAGTCCTCAAATTATGACAAGTGACATCGACATTATTAATGGAAATAGAAACTGCGTGGTATTGTTTGCTACGTAAGTGAAAAGCGAAAAATTCAGTTTTGTCTACTAGCTTAAAAAAAATAATCACACATATGTGCAAAAGAGACCATAATAAATCCAACATCACAAATTGAAAACAAGCAGATTTTCGGCGCCTTTATTAATTTGAATTTTTTGCAATAATTACTTTAATGCGTTACACAGCCTGTCTATGAAGTAAGACTTAATTTCTTACTAGATAACTGCTTTCTTCTCGAAACTTCAGTGGCATGACAAAAAAGAAAAACCATACATGTTATGCTGAATGTATGGGACAAAATCGGGAAGTTACATCTCAAACATGTACACTGTGTAGAGCCACGCCAGGAATATAGTGTATTTATTATTTATCAAAATAAATTGTAATATTTAGTGGATTAATAGGAGAGGTTGCACAGTTGCTGCTAGGGAAGGCAGATTTAACGAAGAAATAGTTTCAAGAACGTCAGAGTGGCTGAATATTATATGGGAAAAATGACTATTTAAAACCGCGGTGTTGAAAGCAGTGTACGTTATCCTGTATTGAAAACGTGAACATGCATTTATGTAGCGCAACATATCCAGGCAGACTCCTCTAAGAGTGTTGTAATTCAAACGTGAGACTAAAATAATGATGGCGGAGAGTGACACCAGCGATATTGAAATTGTCATCGTCGAAAGTTTGAAGTAAAACAGTGCCGGGATACAAAAAACATATCACAACATAACAAGTCCTCACTTAATTCACATAATTTATGCTGCAAGTGACCTGACATTCTCTATACGGGGACAGAAATTAGAGAGAGGTACTGTAATTCGGCCAGCTTGTTTGTCCGAGTTATACATGTAGAGGAATGTTCTATGGAAATAGAAGAGAAGATCGTAGCCAGATATAGCGCTTGATAAATAGCAGGGGAATTATTTATTTATTTATTTTTGTTTTCACTGGAAGCGACTGGACTAAAAAGTTGTCTTATGAGATCACCTTCCCACCTGTGTTTCTGTGTATTTCCCTAAAAATTTTGCAACCCGTGGACCGAATTTGATCAAACTTATTTAACGAACTTGACTTTCTATGTATTTCGTTCATGCCTTGTTCATATTTTCAAAACAGTGGCAATTTATGTATTTTTTGGCTAATATTACATATCCGAGGAAATGTATGTACGGATTTAATCAAACTTGGTACACATATACTACTTTGTAAGGTCACTTGACATTTATGCATTTTATTCATGCAGTGTTCATATTTTTGCAATCATTTGAACATATTTTGAACACACGCGATGTCTTAATAACCTATTATCATAGTTGCAATACTCTTGATACACCTATAGTACTAAGTAAGGCGATTAGACTTATTTTTTGTCCATGACAATTTTTTTTTAATTGTGGTTATTTGAACATTTTTTATCATTCGATAAATAAACGGAACAATTTCTCATAATTAAAAAAAAAAAAAAAAACTCGGTACACAGTACTTAGTAATTCGACATGGCTTTATGTATTTTGTTTGTGCGCTGTTCATATTATTATAATTTGGGGCACTTGAACATTATTTAACCACCTAAGATATCGGAATTAAATTAGTTTTTCTTATAAACTTTTTTTTTTAAAGTCAGTACATGCATAAAACTCAGTTATGGGACTACACTTTTTCTTGCTTTTATTAATGCTGTGTTCATATTACAAAAATGGTGGACATTTGAAAATTTCTTGGTCATGTTTTTTATATAAAGAAACGACGTTTACGGATTCCATCAAACTCAATACCGTACACATGAAGTATTTAGTATAGCAACTTGTACTTTGCTCATACCATGCTTTTCTATAATGGTGGTCATTTGAATATTTTTAGATTAAATGATTATCTGTACTGTAATTTTCCTAAATTTCATCAAAATCGGCACACAATTAGTAGTAAGTAACGTAACGTGACTTTAAAGTTATTTTGTTTTGGTGTGTTCAATAATGTTTGTCTACGAATTTCGAATACTTTCCCATCATGAATTCAAAATTTTTTAATAAGTACTATATTTTCAGCACTTATGGACAGATTAAACCCAAATTTAATTTTAGACACTTTCATTCCCAATATTTATTTGACCAGCTCTAGTTTTTGTAGATGTACAGTTTTAGATGTCATAAGGTCCAAACATTAATTTTTGAAATATTCCATGTTCCCAGCTCTGCGTTACCGATTTGACCTTTTTGTGTTACATAGCACCCACATTGAGGAAAGTTTGCTGATTAGTTATGCGGGTAACTTCTTGTTTTGAACTACAGTAACATAGCTTGCTAATCATGTACATAGTTCATTTGTTCTTTACATTAGGTTACTAATTCTTGTACGTTGTTTTATTACTGTGTCAAATTGCCCTAACATGTTACTGAGTATAATATTCGATGAAGTAATTGCCGAACAAGTGTTTACTGTCTTAAATGGATGTTGGTACCCTTCTCCATCATCCTCTAATGTTTGTAACAACAACCCGTATGCATTAGATATATTTAGCAGCCCAACATGCCAATGAACCTTCCAGTATCATAAAACATTTAAATGTTATTGAAACAGAAAAATTTTCGAGGTCACGTCTTGGATTGCAGTCCCACCTACAAGTTTATACAATACTGTTGTAGCTAAATCCTCCGATTCTGCGCAGTGATAAATTTTTAAAAGAGGTATATAGTATTTAAAATATTTCCGAGTTATACATTTTCTTTAGCAAACATAAAAATAAATTACACACCATTTATACACACTAGGCATTGAATATATCTGTCAGTGAAAGCGTAATTAATACTCGACGAGTGTATTGAGTAAATATGAAACTTAAAAATAAATAATGTACAATGTAAGGGCGGTATTAGCTAGTGTCTTGTTCATTCTGAATTTTTCACTGTGACTCCGTTGTGTTGACATGCAGACAATCTATAAGACGTGTAGACACGAGGCATGAAGGAAGACTGGGACATGGAAGAGCTTTGGTCCCAGCTGAGGCGTAGCTGCAATGTTCACTGTAAGTACCTGACACCCAGGTGCCCTGATCACTGTAGGTACCGTATATGTTCACAGTAGGTACCAGAAAACAAGGTGTGGTGTTCAGTGAGGTACCTAACACCCAGGAGCGGTGTTCACTGTAGGTACCTGACACCCAGGTGCCGTGATCACTGTAGGTACCGTACACCCCGTAGCGATGTCCACAGTAGGTACCAGACAACAAGGTGTGGTGTTCATTGAGGTACCTGACACCCAGGAGCGGTGTTCACTGTAGGTACCTGACACCCAAGTGCCTGTTACGGCGTCTCAGGTTGCTGCGCCGTCCGTACAAGATACGCTTGAAGGCGTGCCGGAACTCTGGACTGAAGATAGTGTAGATGATGGGGTTAAGGGTGGAGTTGAAGTAGCCAAGCCATAAGAAGAAAGACACCATATACTCGTTGAAGTAGCAAGCGTGACAGACTGGCAGCAGGATGGCCATAATGAAGAAGGGCAGCCAACAGACGACGAAGGCACCCGTAATGATAGCGAGAGTCTTGGCTGCCTTACGCTCGCGCTTCGAGTCTGCCGAGTCCTTAATCTTCCTCTTGGCGGGAAAGTGATGGTGTAGCGGTGGTGGTGGTGGTTGGTACGACGCCAGGCCACAGTCGGTGACAGTGGGAGCATCTGGCTCCAGGCCATTGGCAAAGGATGCCTTCTCGGGGCTGGTGTTGGTTGATGAGACATTGGTGAATGCGGTAGTGGTGGTGGTAGTAGTAGCCTCAGAGATGGTGGGTAGAGGTCGTCCTATGACTGTGACGACTGCCGCTGCCAGACCACCAGTGGTGCCCGCCGCCCCAGCCACGACGCCTCCAGCAGCCGGGTTGCGGATACCTCCCGGTGCCGCCGCAGAAGCGTTCACTCGCCGTCGTATGCGCTTGCGTGCTGTCTGGAAGATGCGCCAGTACAACGCCAGGATGACAGCCAGTGGCAGGTAGAAGGAGGACGCCGTCGCGAACACCTGTCATCACAACACAACAACTCTGTGATCTGTCCATCAGCGGCAGTACAGGACCAACACTATGTTCCCTTAAAACAACGCTCAAGTGCAGTCTGCTGACGAGTTATAACAGTAGTAATGTTTCTGAGAAACTACGTAGGGAATAATGACAATTGGAAGACATTAACAAATTTACAAATAAAATCACATTAGAATGCTGAATATGCTGACAATATCACACACAGAGAAAGTCTACTATGTCCCAGGAAGAAAATAATGCGGGTTATTTAATTATACTTACAATAAAAACAAAAATCATTATACATAAAAGAGTTAAGGTTGAGTCCTGTTCGGAATCTCGGACACTCTGTAGCCAACAGTACAAGAAAACACCGCGTCATGTTCTTAAACTTTTATTGTGGGAAGTGATTGTCCAACTTTAATAATTCCAGTTTCAAATGAAAGATAAAACCCTAGCATTAAACATTAAAAAATGTTACTTACATACTGAAGGCATAGCATATAAATATACAATAAATCATTTGAAAACTGTCCAATGAATTCTTATTACGGTACCTATTAATATTTCGCAATCGAATTTAGTTTACAAGAGAAAGTAAACCTGTAATGGTTGTTACAAGTGTAGTTAAAATAGGCAGTTGAAACAACATTAAATAACAATTTTTTTAAAATGAAATTGCGTTTTAACAAAACATAATTTGCTCTTTTGAATAAAAGTTTTACTCATAACATAATGAAAAGCAAGTCATACCTAGACTCTAAAGGTAAATTTAATATTGAGCATTATTATTAGAGACTAGACCAGAAGATCCAGACACTCAGGAAATGAAACGAAGCGGCAAGGATGGTCAGACCAGGATTCGAACATGGACCATCCTGTATGCAAGTTTAGAATTTCACCTGTGCGCCAGTTTGCTTGGTGTAGAGCTCAAAACAACGCTCCATGTTATTTGTGCTAGTTTACTCAGTTAGTTCTCTCACAAGCTGAGGGATAGAATCATAACTATTATTGTTACTGACATTTTAACACTACCTTATATCACCGGCGAAAGAGACGTAACCTATTTTTTACGACAATTTCATCACAATATTTCAGTTTGAAGAGAAACAGAACAATACAATGGTGTGTTTAGGGTTTTACGGATGACGTACGATGTTGTAAACAGGGGCGGTTAGTTGTGAGCGGCCCTGGGATTCGACTAGGGTCTCGAATGGCCAATGGGCCTAGAGCTGAACTTGATATATTCGTAGCGGGCCTCGTTGAAAACTATCAAAACGTAAACAGCAGCTGATGTAATGTATAATATTATTGATGTATGGTACATGTAAAAAAAAAATGTAATTGTATGTGAAAAGTTTCGACATTCAAGTTTTACTCTGTTCAACTCGATAGGGCACCTGCGGTTTACTTCGTGAAATAGAGAGTTCGAAAATAAGTGCGTTTTCGTTTAGAAGCCGAAACATTTGTGACAGATTATTGACATGCAGAATGTACTTTTCAAAGGAAGGCCAACAGAGGAGGAGGTTGGGCCGTCTCGTGTGTTTCGAGTAATGGTACTGCGGAGGCTGGCGCGTGAAATCACTACGGGGAAGCGCTTTTCCTGTGTCTAGAGCTGTGTCAGTGGAGGTTCTTGCTGTTGGCCTGCCCTAGATTATTTGCGCATCACAGTATATATTTGCCACAGCTAATGTTTTGAAAGAAAATTTGCAATGATTGATTTTGAACTATTTACTCGGTATACAACCGGTCGCGAAGTCAATGCAGGGAAGCGCTACTTGTTCTGTACACCTGCCTGCCTGGAGTCTTGGAGGACTAGGCCGGGTTGTGGGGCGGGCACATGCGCACTCCGGTGGCAAGGTTTGGTGAACCTAGTAAAAAGGAGAGCGTGGGTGTCTCGCATTTGTCGCGAGCTAGGGCTGCAAGGCTACCAGCCCCCAACAGGTAGTGACAAGTGAGACAGAGGACGGATAGTCTAGCGCATATTACATATCTCTGTTTTATTCGCCTGCGACGGTGATAGGCGTGTAATTAAATGCGTATTTAGTAAGTTCTGTTCAAGACATAACAAAGATTTGTTTATTGAAGGTTTGTATATATCTTTAATGTGTTTTAATTTAATATGAAAATATTACGTATACAAGCAAATACATTCTCTCAATAATCACTACGTGAAATAAATTAAACTAAAAACCAAAGACGACCTCTTCCTGACTTAATAATTTATCAGCCCTTATCAAGTAGACGACCAAAATTTTTAGGAAATAATATCGGATTGTTTACGATAAATACAAATGGTTGTGCGAGGCGAAACCAAAAATAACGCTCCCTTTTGTTTTCCTTTTTTGTTGTATAGTGGTGATATAACTTGGCTTGAAACTGACGTAACGCTTTTAAAACATCTAAAAGAAAGAATTAGGAATCACGTAGACTCTGCGAAGCATTAAAAAATGCAATTGATTTTGCTGTTTGGAAAAGTCAACATTGCAACTAAAGTGAGCGAAGCTCAAACACTTCAAATTAGTAAACACAATTAGGAAGTAAGAAAAAACGTAGACGTTCTTTAAAAAAATTATTTACTGCTAAATTTTGTGGAAAATTTGAGCTTCGACTTCGTTTGCAAGATGAAAAAGCAGATTCGCCCATTCTTGGTGTTTTCCTAGAAAATCTGGAATTTGCGAGCAAACATGACGAACGATTATGTACACACATGAATACATCAACAGTGTTTAAAGAGTCTTCAAATTCAATTCAGAATGAATTGTTAAATTGTATGCTTAAGGTTGTTACGAAAAAATTTGAATTGAAATCAGCCAAGCCAAATTTCTAGCTCTTATGTCTGACGATACGAAAAACGTTAAAAAAAAAAAAAAAAAAAAAAAAAAAAAAAAAAAAAAAAAAAAAAAAAAAAAAAAAAAAAAAAAAAAAAAAAAAAAAAAAAAAAAAAAAAAAAAAAAAAAAAAAAAAAAAAAAAAAAAAAAAAAAAAAAAAAAAAAAAAAAAAAAAAAAAAAAAAAAAAAAAAAAAAAAAAAAAAAAAAAAAAAAAAAAAAAAA
>PNEQ01101357.1:0-35893 GCA_003012365.1 Medauroidea extradentata | reverse complement strand
ATTTCGTTATGAAAAGGAATGGTATGTCAATGAGAGTTTTTGGGGTATTTTCAATCCACAATTAGCTGGGTGCATTTTAGAACAACTTCGTATTGTTCTGATGGAAAAGTCCGACAAACTCATTGCACAGAGGTTAAATTATGATTGACGAAAAAGAGGGAGTCCAGGCAATTATCGAAGGAATCTAAACAAACGCACATTCTGTGCACTGTTGTGCCCATAAGCTTAGCCCACTAGCAGCTTCTCAAAACCCGCAGGGTCGAATTTTTTCAGTAGTCTATCAGGAATACCGACCTTTTTGTCGGATCACCAATGCGATTAACAGTGCTATATAAAATGTCCCACTGTATTCCTCGACCCTCAAGTGTAGGGTGGAAATTCAATAGCAGGGTTGTGAATACCGTTTCAGAAAATAAAGATACCCATATTGAGTGTTTCGAAGTGTTTCAAACGGTAAATTCACACCAAACAGTCGTTATAAGTACAGGTCTTCTTTGGATGGTAAATGATGAAGATGCCCAGTTTTGGCTGTAATTTTTTCATCGTGTCATGTCTCATGTTAGATATTTAATGGTGAAATGTACAACATAAATGCTCATTATCTAACTGTTCATACATCATTGCAAAGTTTAATGACGTTATTATTTAAATCAGAAACGAACTCACTTTAGACATCGATGAATTACAGCAAGCGTCCAACCCCAAGAAAATAAACAGGAGTGACGATAAGATTGTTGCCGGGATAGACATTTGTGATGATTTTTGGTTCTAAACTCGAGAATCATTTACATTTACTAAGTATTTATCAGCAGCGAAGCTCTTAGATCTCGAATTCTTCCGAGAAAATGCTAGTCTTTCATTTCCAACAGTTACAGGAAGAAACTGTGCAAGCATACCGCTTCTTTAATAAAGCCCGACTGCAAACAGAACTGTCGGTTATTTATGACAGAGTTTGACAATGTTTCAAAAATATATCAGTTGCTGTTAAGCAGTGGCCTTGAGGATTCACCGACATAAATATTTGCCACACTGAAAATTAATTTAACTACACCGATGACATCAGAACCAGAGGGGTTATTTTCTACACTGAAAATACGAAAGACATTTCTGCTCTAACAATTCTTCGACACTCCCTGCATCAAAGTCTGTGTCAGTGGAGTGAATAGCAGGATGAGGTTCTGACCTAGTAAGTGGACGAGACAGATGATACAGTTTAAATAAGTTGTGAAGTGAACCACAGGCAATTTACAGACACCACGAGAGAAACTGCAATGGGTAGACAACATTGTTTTGTGGCATGCTCAGTAATCAACTAAGGTGTAGCTGGATTAGAGACAACCTTTAACAGAGCTACGAGCTTTAGGCCTACCTGATAGCCGACATCCTGGCTGACGAGGCACTGGCGGTCGTCGTCGACACGTTGTTGCCATGCTGGGTCCTTCCAGCCCAACATAGGCGCGATGCAGACCATGAAGGACACTGCCCACACCACTGCTATCATTGCACCGATGCGTCGCGCCGTCCGCTGATGGATGTAGTCTATGTTGGTCACCGCCCAGTATCTGCACCAACGAACATGGCATGTACATTCAATACACTAACAACGTATATCAAAGCCACCACGCATACCAACAATATAGTAGCCCAGATATGTCATGATGTCCGCTGGTGGATTTAATCTATGTTGGTCACCGTTCAGTGGCAGATTCTACTGTCACCTGACTGCAGTTGCAAGCCAGTCCTCCTGTACCTACCCATTGGGTTTATTCAGTTGGAGATGGCGTATTGCCGATAACAGTAGCTATCCTTGCTAG
Source organism: Medauroidea extradentata (assembly GCA_003012365.1). Classification (NCBI taxonomy): domain Eukaryota; kingdom Metazoa; phylum Arthropoda; class Insecta; order Phasmatodea; family Phasmatidae; genus Medauroidea; species Medauroidea extradentata. The sequence goes on along the minus strand of PNEQ01101357.1, from coordinate 34,079 downwards.
ACAGAGATCATGCTCTATCCAATCGCAGTGGGAAGTGGCTATCATGAAGTTGGGAACACTAAACCCCTTAGAGGAGCACTACAATGCACCACGAAACTACTTTCCAAAGACAGAGAGAGAGAGAGAGAGAGAGAGAGAGAGAGAGAGAGAGAGAGGGAGCATTGGCTGACGAGAAGAACCTACGGGAACCTATCCCAGGAACTCGTCAGCCCACATTCTTTCATCCCTCCCCCCCCCTCCCCGACTGAGACCAAAGTCTCAATTTTCTTTGTGTCGGGTTACTATTCACACACCTAACAAGCTGTCCATGCCTGTTCCCGGGCACTTTCGCAACCAACTCGTCGATCCATCATAGTATCATAGAGGAGGGGCTCTCTCTGTGTCTGCCCAGCATACAGGCAACCAATACCACTACGAATCCGACCCAGACCTTGTATGGGAGAGAACCTCTGTTGGGGCAATATGGTCTCCCATTATTTCGAAATAATCTCTCGGATATTTGGCGAGCGAAATCGTCCTTTCCTTAGAAATTTTTTTGTGTCGTTTGCTGTTTATATAGAAAGTAAGCGAAATTATGAGAAAGAGGAGGCGCAATTGTCATGGTACTGGTGGGTTTTCCACTCTGACCACTCCTGGGTTAGTTGGGCTGGGGTAGAGGTAATTGCCCTGACTATTTCTCCGACAAATCACACTAAAACGAAACCGTTAGGTGGGGGTTAGGTTATCTAGTTCTGAAGGTTTTGGGGGCAATGTATTGGATTTAGTGTAAAGAAATTAAGATAATGGATTAGCCACCAAGGACGTGAATTCTTTTCAAGCAATCCTCGATTTGAGATACCGAGGCAATTTTTGCTTCAGAGTGATGCTTATGCAAATATTTACAAAAATCTTTTAGGTTTTTTCGAAATTAAATCTTATATGTAGGTAAATACACAAACCAACCACGTTTCCAATTAATTATTCGTATTTGTTAAACTTTTTTTTAGATATCGAGATTATTGTTGAATGTGTGTGAAGTGTAAGTAAATATCTATAAATAATTTTAACGGATTTTTCGTAATTCGAAAGTTATGGTTGTGAACGGAAATATAAACGTTCCAGAACTCCTGAAAAGTGAGCATGACTATAGAAAAATTATTCAAAATTGGTTACTTTTTGCCGTCCGATTCATAAATAAACCTATTTGTGCTTCAGCTCATAAACCAAATACACATGTTCAATATTACACGTGGGTAAATATGTGACCAGAAAGCTAGCAAGACATAACTTTTATAGTCTAAAGGGAGATAGTATAAATACTTATATCAAAAGTGACCGTCAAGAAAATTGGAGAGTACAGAGAAAACCGTCAGTAGAAGAGGAATATGGGAATATACAGAAGGTCATTAATGACGTAGAAAAATAAGACTTAGGAGAATACGAGAAGAAGAATAAACCAATGTGGTGGAATGCAGAAATAGCGGAGATGACTGAAAGGAAAAAAAAAGTATCTTCTTTTTTTTCTGAATGTTAAATAGACAAATAAAGTATAAGTTTATAAAAACAATGATAAGACATTGATGTGAATATGTACAGCGGATGATTGGTAGGGCTCGGAATACTAAGGCAAGGAAAACCATCAAGTCAATGCAAGCGTCAACAATTGACAAACTACATTATAACAATGTTAGTCGTGGTCATTTACTCCAAGAAATTGGGCCCGAATTTTCACATAGAAGTAAGATGAGATGCAACAGGTGGAGGTATAGCCTTTAGATATAATATTCTTCAAACAGGCTGTGAGAAGTTGTAAGGCGAAGAGGGCACAGGACATGGGTCAATATATCAGGAACTGGTGACGCTTGGACCACCGAAATTGTTGAAGATTCTTAGGAAGTTGTTTGACAAAGTACTAAATGGAGATTATGTTCCATAGGAATGGTTAACGTGTTATATAACACCATTGCATAAGATATGGTCACGAAATGACCCAAATAATTATAGGAAATTGGCAGTGATTCCTTTTGTTAGGAGACTGTACTCGAATGGAGAAATAAAGAAGGCACGAACAGCAAGGAGAGGATGAGTGATTAGGAGCTGGAAGATCGGTAATGTATAACATCATCACAATGTAGCTTATATGTGATATACGTACAAAGAAAACAAAATGTGGGAAAAGTTGGATGAGACAGAGTTGAACTAAAGATGGTTGAACGGTGTTATGAAATTATATGAAAATAACACAGCGAAAGTGAGGAGTGGGAAGAGTTGGACAGAAGAATTCGAGGTGAATAAGAGGCTGCTGCAAGAACGTGGGTTAAGCTGTATCTAGGAGCAATCTTGTAGGCTTGGTGGAATATATGTCAAGTTATGGAAGTGACAGTAGGTGACAACAAGATATTAGCTTGTATTTGACAGATCACATTGTGTTAGCAGAAAATGAAGGTGATGTGAGCTGTGTGATTAGAAATCTTAAACAGGAATATAACAATGCTGGCCTGGAGATAAACACGAAGATGTGTGTGTACTTGGCCGTTGGAATGGATAAATGTAAATAACTTGAAGGTAGATGGAGAAGTAACTGCAGGTGTGGAAAATACATCATACCTTGGGGTTTTATTTAATAAACAAGGCATTAAATGCCCAGAAAATTAACAAAGAACGAGCTGTAACAAGGGAAATGAATTCTGTTCTGTGGAACACGAACATAAGCACAACGAAGTAATCAATGTTTTATAAGACTATATTTCAGAGTGTATTGTGCGAGTGAGAGATTTTAGTAAGCGCTTAACATCGAGGTCTTCGGCTCTGGTGTGGGGTGACATAATGTAAGTATGGAGTGACACCGAAGTGAAGGGGCGGAGAAAACGGGAGATCCCAGTGAAAACCCACCGACAAGCGGCCGGCACGATTCCCACGTGCGAAAATCCGGGGACCGACCCCGCCGGGAATCGAACCCGGATCTGGCACCCGGCTTTGGTGAGAGGCAAATGGTTTAACCATTCCACCACCATGGCTCCATCCAGAGAGTAGTGTTGTGTGGTTCAGAAGTCTGGGATGTTAGCAAAAAACAAAAACCTGTTGACCACTGAGATGGTTTACTTAAGGTGAAGTACAAGTTTTACTAAGATAATGTTATTTTTGAACTTTAGTTTGTACTAAAAATAGGTAGGATAAAACATTAAGTAATCCGACAAAGGATGAAAATGGATAGGAATATTAACACATCTAACATAAATGCTGATGTGGTGTGGCCACGTGAACAGAATGAGTGAAGACAGGATAACGTATGTGTACCTCCCTAACGGAAGAGAAGATGTCGCCCACCATGCAGCTGGCAAGACGATGTGGGTGAGGCGATGGAAGTAAGGGATATTAACACTGAAGAAAGCCAAGGAAGCTGGAGAAGATGGCGATTAGGGGCGGAGAAGCCGCGTCATCTGTAGACGATGCGTAAGAAAAATTATAATATATGTAGAAGCAAGAAGAATGTATTTTACAACGACATAATAACGCATTGAAATTATTCGTTTGTACTAAGACATGGCATTAAGGGTGTAACACTCTTATAAACCATTCCGTTAAAAGACCTGAATAATGTTCTCTCTTCTTTTTTAAGTGTGACAGAAATCATTTTGAAAATAGTAGAGTTGGGAAGTACAAATTAAGTATAAAGACTGCGTGACGTATACAAAAGCAACACACACTCATATATACACACACAGAACTACAGACACACACGTAAGGCTTAGCATCGATTTATACGCGTACATATAATAATTTTAAGAATGATCTCAGACCAAAAATCTTAAGGTGGCCGTCTGTTCAGGCCGCCGAGTGGCATGCAGAGCTTCGGCCGTTACAATATAATTTCAAAACTGCTCAGCTCGCGTAAGTTGCTTAGGAGCAGCATTAAAAGAACGTTACTCACGCGTATACCAATTTCCGGTCCTCCATGTATTTTTACGCTGCCTAAAATTAGAAAATAATATGGGCGTTTTACTGATTATTTTTAGGTATGGAAACCTTGGCGCAGAATTCTTGAGAAGGTATAGGCGCGTACAGTACAAGTTTATCTGTAACACTACGTCATCACTGAAAGTTTCATAGAGACGAGTTGTCGGCGTGAAGACCACGCCAGTTCAGTTGGAGGCATTGATGCGGCCGCTATGTCATTCTTCCTCTTCCGCTCTTCTGGGCTTCGAACGCGAAAAATACATTCAGACACCGCCTACCGCACGCTTCAAATACGTTGCAGTGTGTTCGTAAATACGTTTCTTTATGAAACTATTCCACATGTGCTCATTGTGTCCAAGTAGGAAAATAAAACACACTTCAGACAAGGACGGAATGACAATGTAAAGTTACCATGCTCATTAAAATAACGGTTTCGAGGCCCACCAACATGGCTAAGAACGACCTTTATACTGTGCCGTACTTCAAAATGTACTAACCAGATGTTTGTGAAAGTCAGCTAGAATGTGCAGGGAACTTCGCTATAGATTTTCACCAATAAAATTATATAGTCACAGCTTAAGGGTGTTCAAATGCGATACAAATAATAATGTTATATTTTTATGAAATAGTGTTAGTTTTAAAGACGATATTGTGAGTACAGTTTCCTCTTCTACCTCTCATAGTTTTCTCATAACGGTACGTCACATTAAAAATTTGCATTTTCTGCTGCCATGGTAATAGTGAAAGCCAATTGACTTACGTAAGTGAAATAATTCAAGGTGAAATAACATACCATGTACTACGTAATAAAACATTTAAAGCATATCCCATAAACTATTTTTATATAAAACATTTTGAATTTACAATTTTTCAGTACTTCTGCGATATTATTAAAAAAATCAAAATATTACGTTGTGGGTTTTAAAATGTTTTATTGCAGAACTCAAGGGATGTTAGTTCACAGTGAATTATTTAATTTAATTAGATCAGTTAGTTTTCGCTATTTGCATAGCAGCGTAACAATCAAATTTAGACTTTGACGCACCGTTATAAGAAAACTATGAGAACTAAAATAGTTTTGCAAGAGGAAACTGTACTCACAAGTATCGTCTACAAAACTAACACTATTTCATAAAATTATGTTTTTATCGACTTGAACACCCTTAAAGTTCCATAGTGAACATGGATCGGCGGGAATCTTGTACGCTAGTCCAGCGCTTGGCTTGTAGTGGCGATGCAATATTTGACACACAATTTAAGATCGCCCTTACAGCTTCGTCAATCCTGAGCCTCTAACGCTCAGGTAGGCGGCACCCTCAAACGTTTGTTCGGTATCTTCTCATAATGAATCATCAATATCCGGTTGTCGGTGATCTTTCTAGGTTTGGCCAGTTGAGGTATTCAGTATTAGATAAGAATTTGTTGTCGTTTCTAATATGAGCCGGTATTTGAAGTAAATTTATAACTGTGCTGTTTCTCCAGACACGCATGAGTATGAGCGTAATGTACAGGTTTGTAGGGGTACAAAGATTTTTAAAAGAAATCAAGTAGTTTCGTGTATGAGATGAGAATGGTTCCGTGAGGCCCTTATTGTATAATTCCCACATCACAATACGAGAGTGGTAGATCTTCACATTTCATTGTTAATTTTGGCCTGCAGGTGAATGGGAGAAGAGTGAAGGCAATTGGAGGTATCCAATGAAACATGCCTGTCGCCTCGACCAGTTTGGAAAATAAGCGAAGTGATATGATATAGTGGTGCAGCAGCAGAGGAATGTTGATGAAAAAGAAACACATGTGTGCCTTGCGGAAATTATGTGAAACGCCATCCTACAATTCTCTGCCTGCTGGGTTCTATGATCGAGCTGGTGGCTTCAATGGTGAGCAGGCCAGTAACTCCCACATAATTAACATACGTACTTAAAGAATGTAACAGGACGGCACGTGATTGTGCTTTCTCCCCTGACGAAGAAGGTGGAGGAAACCCCTTGTCTAATTAAATTTCGGCCATGCGGCTGCAGAAGAGAGGCGACACTTTATTTCCCTCTCCTAATCCACACCCTCGTCACCTCTTCCCCTCACCCACCAAACTGAACGCTGGCACGCGTGCTCCAAGAGTAAACGAGGCGATTACTCTTTCAGAACTCAGGGAGAGGTCGCACGCCTTTAATCGCATTAGTCGGCACTGTCGGGCAAGTTCGTGCCCAATCTCTGCCTAGCCGACAACACACTGTGAGTTCACAGTCCCGCCTCTCTGATCCCCGCTACAAACACGCGTCTAGCATTAAGGCATGTGTGCGAACAACGTTTTAAGGGATAATAAAAGATTATTAACTGCGGATATTAAACAGGTAGTTGAGCTTAACGTATCGTGGATAGCGAGGTCATTACAGAAGGAATAGGACAGGCAGAAAACGGGGAGTAGTTATTCCACCATTAGCTTGGAGTGATTTTGGTAATCCATTGACTACTAAAATCAGGACGATGAAATTCGTAAATAAACTTGAATCCTCCCAGGTGCGAAGTGTTACAAAACATGTAAATAGAACATTATTATTTGTCACACTGGACTTAATGACTTTTTAAAGCGTGTTGATGTAAAACTGCATTATGTGTTCTAAGAACGTTTCTCTGTCTTCCTTCCTGATTGTGTTTTCATTTGCTTTCCTTGACAGAAAGCTTTCCTTGACAGAAATTTTTTTCCTACCGTGTCCTCTACATGTGTTAATTTAAAACGACGCTACTGAACAAATTGACGATAAAACAAGTTGTGTGGGAGAGGAAGTCGCGGTGATTTGGTCAAATTACTCGCCTCACAACCGGCAATCCTGGCTAGATTACTGGTATGAGACGTCCAAGGTTTCGTACACGGGAATATTTGCACCGTTGGCATTGGTCGACTAGCTTTCTTTAGAAATTCTGCCTCACCTTCTCCTCGGCCCAGCATCCCCGCCGTTCACTTCCCATTTCCCCCTTGCGTCGAGCCTCATCCATTCTTCGAGCCGGCTGAGCGACTTTTATTTATAGAAACCCTGCTTAGTGCGGGGCACACTAGTATATTTAAGGTAGCAATAACAAAACATATTTTACGTACGACATATATATGTATGTCGTGTTTATTGTGCTGAAACACGAAATCTGGCAGATTATTCTGGCTTCGATGCAAAGGTTCACAATTGTCTTACTTAGTAGGAAGGCCGAGGTGGCCGAATGGTCACGTCATTCGCCTCCCACCAAGGCGATTCGGTTTCGCTTCCTGTCGGGGTCGGTTTCCCTGTTGCATGTGGTAATCATGCCGGACGCCGTTGGTCGGTGTGTTTTCTCGAATATCTCCCTTTCATCCCGGAGTTGTTCCACACTCACCTCATGTCATATCTTACCAGCGCCGAAGACGTCGATGTTAATCATTGACAAAAATTTCTCTTTCCACGCCATTTATTTCAGGGATAAAATAATCGTGCTTACATTGTAAATGAATATTGTATGTCTTCCTGATATTTGGCCAGCTGTTACGTATCCGATAGCATACCGATAAGCCTAGTTCTATAATGTGTGTCGGTAATGAAAGTAACCAGAATTTGGTCGTATTCATTTTTCGTACGTTGTATGTAATGAAAACACTTTCTATAGGCATTTTATAATTTTTTTCTTGTTGATGCGATGAGAGAATGGACTAACGTAATTATTATTTCTACGTAGAAATGTTTATTTGGCAGGTTAACAGCATTAGTTGAGTGTTGCGTTGAATGAGCGAGTCTGCAAGAATTTATTGTGTATTAATGACAAATATAGTAAGTTAATTGATGCAAGCAGACTTATTGCCTTACGAGACACATGTTCCAGAATAGTGGTTAGGCTTGGTCCGTGTGCGTGAGAAATAGCAAATATATGAATTGTTTCTTCGACCAGTGGTGGTTTAATTTAACCATAGTATGAATATGTTCAGGCTGTGTTATATTTGTCTAAACAGTTGCTTTCCGCGTATCATGCCTATGTACATTGTTAACGACAATGAAATGTTTTTCTTGTGTGTTCACAGCATCATCACATATATCATCATAGGTATAGTGCTAATTGTGTTAAATTTCTATAACAATGCTTGTTGTATTGGTTTCTGTACGAATAAAACATTCAACTTGTGCCTTAAAATATTAATGTACAACATTATGTTGAATTTGATACAACTTGGGATGATAAATGCAAACCATTTGTCTCACGAAAGACAGTAACTAAAGTTTTCCTCTCCCCTCAAATTAAATAAAGATATCAGCAACAGAACTACTTAGTTATTGTGATAGCTTTATAGCTGATATAAAAAATTACAATTATGTAATAGAATTTGTATGGAAACCCTTCCTTAGCGAATAGTTAGGTAGGAGGATACATTGTAGCCATGCTACTTTTCTATTGTGTTAATGCGATACCACAAATGTAGGGTCAGTTAGGGTGAACATGATCGTGGTTAGTATTTATTATGGAATGAGCATTAAAGAAAACTTTGATAATGAGCGACACTATATGCTTTGCAAAATATACAATGTTTTTTTTTTACCAACGTTGCATTTTAGGATATATATACCTTTATTTTTCTTCGCGAAGCGTTTGTTGCTGTTTTTGAGTTTGTGTTTGCTAGATGTTGCGTCTTTTAGTGAATCCGACGAAAATTAAGCCTAGTTTACATCGTAATTAGTTCTGAACAAGAAGCTATGTACACCTTCTTGTTCACGGCGACATGCGACGTGTGACTGCTCAACCTATATGCAAGTAGCGTGCTTGCAGGGCCTTGCATTCTGGCTAGAATCGTTTGCAGTCGACTCTAATTTTCATGCACATTATTGTGATAGTCGTTTGCATATTAACGTACGTTAGTTTATCCTGACATTGTTTATTTGAGAGTAGAATACAAACAGAAGCCTTGTATAGTAACAACAAATTTATTCATCTCTTTCTATTCTACGTGTCGTCGGTGTCTTTTATAGTTTAAAGTGACATACTCCATTAGAATCAATGGAATGATAATAATAGGAAATAATAAAACATAATAAATTTTAAAAATAAAAAACCAAAAAAAGCGCTTATGTTTTCGATTTGTTTGTCATGTAGGCATATTCAACCAAACATTCAAGTACTACTATTTGTACGGTACGTCCATGGAGCTTGTACGCTAGATGGTGTACACTTTTTTGTTCACCTTCTGGCAATTTCCTTCTTGCTCGAGAAAAAAAAAACGTGTGCACTGGGATTTAAATAAATATATGGTGATAATGACAGAGAGAAAAAAAAAGTTACAATTTTAACTCATCCTCTGTTTGTGTCTCTAACTATAGCTCGCAATTTTTCGCTACTTCACTTGAACGACACTGTGACGTACGTATTTATGTTCCCGATAACTACGTAACCACTGTTGTTAAAATCGTCACAGATTAAAATGTCGGCCTAAATACCCACACAACAGAGGTATAAAGCACTGCGCCCGTGTGGTAGACAACCCGCATTGCGTACGTAACACGAGTTGCATAGCGGCAGGCGATAATAATTAACTTGTGAAAATATTACAAAATGCATTTAGACGAGAACTAATGCTCTAAGAGAGATAAAGGCAACATTTTTTTGTTACAGACAAACTTTTTTCTTATTTGTAAAAAAAAAAAAAGGTCGGTTACCACTTTTCGAGCAATTACAATGACCCTAATACAAACTTTATCAATTTTAGAGAGATGATTTTACAAAATGCAAACCAACAATTTTGGCAGCTTTGTTCACGTAATCTTTATACTAAAAAGTCGGTTTTGATATCACGTGGTTTCTTATTTACGTACGTTCACAAAAACATTACCAAACCTGTTACTTAAAGAGTACGTACCGCCTTTTATATTCACTTTAGGCTATGAGTCGTATATGTTTTCTACATATTTAGTCGTCAGGATTCACCTCCCGTAAAGTGTCGGTTTAAGTAAGAATCATCGTATGTATATTTATATGTATGTAAGTATGCACACACACACACACACACACACACACACACATATATATATATATATATATACACACACACACACATACGGTGAGTCAGGACGGAGTGTAGTAATTTAGTGCGGTCAAATATCACAAAAACCATGACGAAAATGTGTTTTCAATTTGTCCCTAAAGCTAACATCGTGAGAATAGTTCAACCCTGACAATAAACTTTTAAATTACATTTTAATTACAGTTGTAAAAATACTTAAAATTAAATATCGACATTTTGTACGGTATCTTATAAACTACTTTACTTTATTATAAGTAATTTAATTTCGCAATTTCATTGGCCCACCACTGTTCAACTTTTCTTCTCCTTGTAATTTCGGAACACTTCACTGTAATTCATGTTCTACTACAGAACATTAAACATGTGCGCAAGATTAATAAAACACTGTCGTCTTGTCGAAAATTGCTGGAGTTAACAGTTTTCGAGAAAACTGTATGTAAAACTAATGCATTTTTGTACGCCTGAAACATATGCAGGCATTGCGACTACCTTGCAAGGTGTGTAACTGAACTTACAAGCGTATAGCAATATCATAGATGATAAAATACGTCACAATGGGGGTGTTACCTAGTTTTTAACTATATTTTTATTTAAAATTACGTTTAATTTAACGAACAACGGTACCATACTTTCTTTATTTGCGTTCGTATAACCTAGAAAAACGTAAACATAGAGAGTGTTTATTTTAGCTCAGTAAAAACGGGTGCCGCCATGTTGATATCCCTGTGACGTCATTGGACTTGTTGTTGCGTGTTTGTTTATTCTTAACTCTACAGCAACTTATATTTACGTCGTGAAATCGCGTTAAATCCTGTTGTGTGTGGTAAGAACGGGTATGGATGGAACTCCGAATAGTTATGTGTCTATGGTAGCTCCTTTGAGCAGTACTACAACAAAATTTACTCCAAACATAACATTTATTACAGCGCCGTGTGACAATACGAGATGGGCTGCATGGTTTCTAAGAAAACTAAACCTGAAATAGTCTGCTATTAACGTTAAATCGAAACGCTGGATCACCAGTCTATAAAATCTAGCAGGTTTGCTTAGACGCATTCAAACTGTTAGCTCGATATATTTTATTGTTGGATGCATGCGACCTACATACAGTTGCCTTTAAAACAAGATTTGTTATTCTTGAGCGGATATGACACAATAAAATGGATTCGTAGTAAGTTATCATCACTCCGGAATTTGAATTAAATTGACGAAAACTCAAATCTACCACTAAAACGTCGCAATGAGATAGAGCTACCTTGCTGCCTTCATTCCTCTCAACTCACTCAGAACGTGCCAGCGAAGTCTTCGTTATTAACCAAGAAAATCTCCAACTGTAACGGTGCATGTATAGACAACGAGAAAATTTTAAGAGTTAGCTTTTGTAACCGGGTCCGTTAAATTTGCCCAGTTATTTAAGTCAGCGTAAGATTACAAAACATACAATAATGCCTTGCGGGTGGATGGCAAGCGAAAACAACCTGTCCAATTTCGTCATACGCGTGTTAGCCAATAAGAACGCGTTTTCAATATTTATGGTGGCGTTTGAAAATATGGCATTTTTAAAGCTCAATAACTTGAAAATTAAAATACGCACGGAATTATTACTTCATGTGGCTGCATTTGGCGCGAAAATATTTAGGAAGAATCATGTAAATAAAATGTTGTTTTTCTGGTTACTGCCCCCATTGCAGCATGACTATTTGTTCGGTTACACGCCTTGCAAGGAAGAAGCTATGCCTGCATTTGTTTCAGGCGTACAAAAATAAATTAATTTTACCTACGATTTGCTCGAAAACTGCTAACTCTAGCAATTTTTAGCACGACATTTTTTTTGTTAATTTTCCGCCCCTGTTTAACTTTCTATAGCAGAACATGAATTACGGTGAAGTGTTTCGTAGTTATAAGCAGAAGTAAGAACTCTGTCGTGCCCCATTTAAACAATGATAGACCAGTGACATTACCAAACTGAATTACTGAGAATGAAGTAAAGTTATTTATGAGACACTGTACAAAGATTCATTATTTAGTACTGTATATTTTTTGTAGTTTTTATTAAAATACTTTCGAATGTCTGTTTTCAAGTTAGCAGCATAACTCACACAATGTTCACTTTAGCGACAAATTGAAAACTCATTTTCGACGTGGTTTTTGTGATCTATCACCACACGAAATTAACTCACTCCGTCCTGACTCAGCCTGTGTGTGTGTCTATATATATATGAATATGTGTATATATAATGTGTGTATGTATACAAACATATGGAAATAGTTCCTGAAAGACCAGAAAAGTTGAATATATCACAACAAATAAAGTGGTAACCCGAAAGACATCACAAAATTCAAACATGAAAACAACAAAAGCATCTCAAAATACGAATAATTTACATTTACGAACGTCATACAGAACTACGTGAACTTACTAAAGTTAACAAAGTGTTTTTAACGGTTCATTAATCAGCTAACAGAGTGTTAACATACTATCTACGGAGTCATGAAAATTTTTGAAGATTTTTCAGTGTTTCGTGCTTAGCGGAAAAAGTCTGAGGTTTTCTCAATTACTAAACTGAATTTCTCGAAAATGAATTAGCATTTTAGCCAAAAAAAAAACTTTCCTTTAATCATATCTTGATTTTCTTTATAAGAGTTATAAAGATAATCTTTCTGAATAAAGATCGAGATTTTTCTATTTTTCGTTTTCGTGTTTACCGGCACTCCATGATCGACGCACTGTCAGCCTCTGGTGGATCGTGATTGGTCGAAGTGCTGGTTACGTCAGACGAGCTGTGCTCGAGGTTGGATCCTGAGACTTTCACTGAATCATTCTAAGCACGTGTTATACTGCTATGTTACACTCACACAGCAATATATATATATATATATATATATATATATATATATATATATATATATATATATATATATATATATATTTCATCATCTTTAGTTTCTTATGAGGGATACCGTATCCGGGTTTGACCCATAACCACGGCGTTTGAATGTTTCTTGCTGTTTAAGTAATTTTAATGAAATAATGGAAATGCCACATTACAGCAATATGTCTAGTTTACTGAGCCAAAATTCATGTATGGCATCTGTCTACTGTTTTATTAAAAATTATAATTACGGAAATAAAACGATATTCCCCTTTGGCACACAAGCGGACTACGTTAAATGTAACTAATTAGCAAATAAAATCACGGTCATAAAATACAAAAAAATACGCACAGGAACTAAGTCGGCATCGACTCTTGTCTCATTTGACTGTGGAGATGAAGAAATGAGAAGTTAAGAAAGAATAACTAGCTATATACTAACGCGTCACGCTTTTATAGCTATGGGCGCGATAAAATGTCGTACTAAGTCTTCTACCATTTTTCCGATGAAGAATTTGAGCAAAATTAAACGCTGCTAGCTACGAGATATTTTCTTTTGTTTAATAAGCGCGCTCTTTGGCACAGCATTCTAAAGCGTTGTAGGTAACGTACAAAGAATCGCGACGACACTTAACATTTTTTTCTGAAAAGTATCGCCTGTCTTGCGATAAAAAGAAAACCTGTAAAGTTATTTCATAACTTTTAAACTACTTGCTTAAAAGTTGCGATTCATATCTCTAGAAAGTTTAATACTTATCTTGCATTGTGTGCTGTGAACTTAAAATTGTTTTGGAAATAATTATCATAAAATGTAACAGAAATAGTAATTTAAATAAAATTTCCTTTCAGCTTATTTTTCCACTTTACAATGTAATGTTTTCAGTTCGACAAAAAAACAATAACATTCTTGAAATATGTAAATTTCCTTTGAGCAACGGTAAAATTGCTATGTGTTGAAGAACGTTGTTACAGCTTAAATATTTTAATTTTCTTTTGTAACATTACAATTTTCCTGAGTTACTTCCGACAGAAACAGGTGTTATGATAGCACCTACAACTACTTACAAGACTATGACTAACATATCACATGGCCGTGTAATGTTTCGCAACATCAGTTTGTACACACAGACATATATCTTGAAAATGAAAGACGAGATACAATGTGCACACGAAGGTAAACAGTGGCGTAGTTAAATAAGGGAGGTGATATGTTATCATTCCAAATTATGAGGGAAACGTTAATATGTTTTTAATTTAAAAAAATAAAGAAAATTTATCTGTGGAATTAAAACAGAGTTTCAAATAAATATCAAAACAAATATTTATATTAATGATGAATTGAATTTGAAGAAATTGAAATCATAGTAAGATATATGTACATACACACACACAAACACACACATATATATATGTATAAAATAATACAAATAATTACTCTGGGCGTCTACTGTACGTTGGAATATAATGTATATAAAATGTTAGAATATCACTCCACAGAACAAAAATCTTAGCTACGCCCCAAATAGAATATGAGTACATATAGCCAACTATTTGGTAGGAGAACTTCGACACATTAAATAACGGATAAGCTGTATTGTATGTAGAGTTGGAAGCTGATTTTGAAACTCATTGGATTAATTTGCTTAATGAGTGTCTCCTTTCATAATAATATTAAAATGGCAAAAGTAGAAATAACGTACGTGATGCACTATATGGCTAGTTTTAGTGACATGTTTACGACAATATTCATCAATATAGTGTGTATTCCACCGACATTATTTGCTTGAAACACTGTGCTCTTCAGTACGCTAATTCGTTAAAAAAAGAGCGTGTGCAGCAAATGGTTTGGTTACTTTTGACGCGTCCAAGAAAGACAACGAAAATTAAGTACCGTTCCTTACAAATATTATCTACTACACATATCCTTGTTTGCTAGCCACTGTTATTCTCTGTGGCCAAACAAATGACGCAAGTTGAAAGTGAAGAACAATATGTTCAACTTGTGTACATAAACATGCACGTTTGTTCTAGGCACAAGACTTCCTCCAACGGCTTCACTATGCGTGGTTTCATCTATAAAGTATTAGTATTTTGCCTGTTGTAACCACCGTATGCTTGACTGATAACATGCATTTTTGTTTCTCGAATTTTATATATATATATATATATATATATATATATATATATATATTGTTGGACATTGCGCTCATTCGAAGAACGAATACAAGCTTAACAAGAGCGCCAGTATGAAAGAAGATACAGTTTATGAGGACAGTTGTTTCTGAAAAAATAAATGAGCCCAGACAGGTCTTTTTTAAGTAACTTATCCCAGGCCTACAGGTTGTGTAATCGAAGCATTCTGAAGCAACTAGCGTCTGTTAATCGTATTTTATTTAATTGAAGGACTTTTTTGTACACCATAGTGATATAATTTAGTATGTTCTGTGGAAGGAGCCTGATGGTGGTGCTAAGGTGGTGCCATGGTGCCACCAGACATGTTGTGAGGTCACGGCTTCCGGCCGCCATGTTTGATTTGTGTGATTTTGACTTTGACCCTTAATTCTGTGGGGGTAGGCAATAAAACTGTCACCTTAGCCATACTACTTGCAGCATCAAATAGTTAAATTGTGTAGAGTGGAGATACTTGAGACGACTTTAAGACATTGATGTACGTGTTTTGTATGAACGATGCTGTATCTTGTCAAACGATTTATATGTGTTTACGTGAAACTGTTACGATTATTAAAAACCAGTTTATATATGCAAAGAACACACAAATGCTTCACCCATATTTGCACCATGATTTTGGGACACCTCAAAGTTTCTAAAAGCATCATTATTTACATTGACGTGGGTAAAACGATACCACTCGAATTCCTAAGACACAAAAATACTGTCTAAGCTACATACTAGCCACAAGTAAAATTGTAGTGTCACCGCTTCAAACACAGCAGAGAAAAGAATATTGTAAGAAATCCTGCGGCCAAATAGTATGTCGCGTGTAGAGGTGATTTGGCTATCGTAGAACGTAAACATGTTGGCCTTATTGCCCTCCATTTGTGCCTCAAACATGGTAAATTATATTAGGTTCATAAGTCTCTTAACAGAATTTTCTTCAGAGCTAATGATGATGAAATGAGGTGAAAATGTGGTGGAATGCAAGAGGAAGAAATCGGGAGACTCGAGAAAAAAAACACCAGCTAGCGGTAACTGCCGACACCAACCGCTGCCCTCATGATTAAATTTAGAGAAATGTATTATATAGAACGGGAATGGAGTGCATATAGGAGAAATGCATGTATTTGTAACACATTTATATTACATCAATACGTATTTACAGCAAATGTTCGAACTGCGGCCCGCCTACTACAACACACGGTTGGGAACACCGAATCAGGTTGGTCTGGACTCGTGCATGAATGTTTGGAATGGCACGTACACAATCAAATGCGGCTATTAACGTGCCACGAGACCTTCCCTGCTAGTTACAGTAAAATGACAAGACAAGACAACCCTTCTCTCCACAAAATGTAATGGAGTCAGGTCTGGAGATCGGGCCGACAAGTGAATGAACTGCTGCCTATCCAGCGATCTGTAAATATGGTGTCTTAGTGGTGACATACGCCAACAGAAAAGTAAAGTGGTGTCCCATCGTTCTGAAACAACATGGTATGGAGAATTTCCCGTGTTACTTAGTCCAGAAACTCAGACAATACATCCTGTAGGAATGGTTAAGTAGTAGGCACCAGTAAGAAGGTCACGTACAAATAAGCTCCCAAAAATGATTGTTGACCATGTGTGCCAGCCAGTGCGACTTTTCACTTCGGAAAGGGGGATAGATAACTGAGTGATGCAAAGAGCATACGCCCAGTAATTACCACAAAGAGATAGTCGCACCAGGCGACAAAAGCCTAAAGATCACTTCGTTCTGAGAGACCGTTAATAAAAAAAAGCACCACACGGGGTTGGTAAAGCAAAAAGAATAGAGTCCGAGTGCCTTTTGGTCAGTTACCTGTACACACAAACTTTTTTTTCTTTAGCGAGTCAAGTCTCTAAAATGAAGAGTGTACCACAACACGAGTACAAGGATTCAAGCCCTGAAGCATATATGATCAAAGGTAAGGATCCATTCTTGTAACAAAACACTTTTCCCAGATCAACTTGCATTTTTTGCCCATTGAATACTCCGAAGAGCATAACAACACATGAACAACGTAAATATCAGTATTACCATGTATCAACGTAGAAATTTCGTGGTTACACTTCCAAAGAAATTAATTACCAAGAAATATAGGTGATCGCCGAGCTCACAAAATATGTATAACATTAAATTAATTTTACTTTCTACTGTAATTATAAAATTTTGTACTGTCTGACATAAGATAGTTCAGTTACATTTTTTTTTAGAATTCGCGTCCGAGATAACAGTGATCGTAAGGGAAAAAATGTGACAATACCAACTGATCAACAGCTAAGATAGTTCAGTTACATATTTTTTTTTTTTTTCTTTAGGATTCGTGTCCGAGGTAAATGTGCTCGTAAGAAAAAAATTTGTCACAATACCGACTGATCAACCACTTCTATCCCTGGAGACCAAAAGTAGTCCATGGAAGTTCCCGCTTCTAGACGAGAAAAGAGACATCACCTTCGAATTTTCTCTCAGAGGAGGGCGGTAGAAGATAATCAGGAACCCAAAACTTGAAAGTAAATATGTCACTAGAAAATACAAAACAAATTATGACATTAAAGGTAACCGACTGTAAAAAATTTGCCATGTTCTCTTCAACCTGGGTAACACAAGAGAAATAAGCTAACAAAAAAAAAAGGCATTACAATTTAAGAGATAAAATGACACACATGGCAGCCGACATGTTGACACTGCAGTGCACTTGGTTGCCCATCTAGTGCATGTGGTGGGGATTGTGGTGCGCCCAGACGTGGTTGTTAGTCCAGTTGAAGATGCCATCCCAGGTGAACTTAGCATCATCTGTGAAGGGCACAGTCGATTTGAAATCCGACCATCATTTTCTTCACGAAGAAACCATTCATAGAATGTAACACGTTGCTCACAATCACGCTAGCTAAGGTGATGATTTTTTCTTGTGCGGTAAGGATGCATTTGGCTCTCGTGCAAAACTCATAGGATCTTTGAAAAGCCAACAATCACAGCACATGAACTTAACGGTTGGTTCCTGCCACACACGGTGCTGTAGGTCTTAGTCAAATGCCACTGTTCGTCTTGTCCGACATCCTTCAGCATTCCATCTTGTCACTATCTTCGAGCCTTCATCCCGCAATTGTTGTTGGGGCCCAACAAATGTCGCGCGGGAGGGTCGAAGACGCGTTCGATAGCGCAGTTGGTACGATTCCATTGCCTGCCGTACACAAGTGTTGGCTGCGCCGTACACAAGATGCATGTCGGTTAGCTCAGGTCGGGTAAAATGTTATATGGTTCCACAACTATCTGTGGGAACATACTCACTTGCCAGCACTAAAGACTACCGTTACGTACATACCGATTGTATATACTCACATGTCTCCTCAGTTATTCGCGTGTCACCGCGCGTGTGGCAGAATGATTACCTACCTCCGTAGGGTTACACTGCGCCTTCGTGTTTTGATTCGCGTTTTATCGGAAACTGTTCGCCAGAGCTAGGTAAATCAAGGACTAGGATTTTTTTCATATTTACGTGGAAGGCATGCCTCGAATTTTTCATTGCCATTCAGTATTTACAAGTTACCATCGCAATTAAGGTGAGTACCCCTACGTAAGCAATTAAGGCGGAACGTTTTAGTCAACCACAAATAATAACAGAATTATTTGCGCCAATATTTGGAACTCTATGTCAATTTTGGTAGCTTCATCTCTTACACTTTCTAGTATTTTTTCCAATAGTGTATTTCAAAACATGATTTTCTACGTCGCGTACCTCCCTTAATATTCACAAAAAAAACTATGTTGGTCGATGTAACCCCGTTTTATTTTACATATAGAACCGCGTCCCGGCGTTTGGCACAAAGATTCTGGTTCAAGTTGTATAATCCACGATGTCCCTGCCTGCAGTGGGCACACATTGTGCATTTTTAATGTAACTCCTAAAGTTGTTTTAGGTATTTCAATACATGAACATTTAGCAAACTGGCTTTCAGCAATGATATGATACTAAATCACTTTTCTTATTGACTTAAAGAAACGGTAGATTGTATTTCGTGCTGTAATTCAAATTATGAAGAATTTATTCAACTTTATAATATATCTAATCATGACTTTTCTACTTTTCATACTCATTAAGATTACAGAATATCTCTCAGTTAAACGCACAGTTAAACCGGGTTGAAAGCAAACAAATTTGGTACTGTAGAGTTTTCTTCACTTCACATAGTTAATTCGACACTTTCGTATAAGTAAAATTTCTTATTGCTATTGAGAGATACTGATATTTTCTTACGCTGTATTAGATAGCTGTGTTGGTGAATACTGCTTGTTGCTGTTAAATGCATTATTTTAGGAGGTTGCGACGGTGTAGTTATAATATTTCTCTAGATTAATTTAGTTTACATTTATTCTACAGTCATGTGAACTTATTGGCATTTCGTAGCTGCTTTATACACATCAGTTTTTGTATGTTTAAATATATGTTAACTGTTGACCACAAGAGACACCTTAACCGTAGAATACGGCAACAGACAAGCCGTTTGTGACGCGTGCGCTTCAATAGTCTGCCACTGGTGTACTGCTAATATAATAGGTGTGTTTGTTACAGTTACATGCAAATTGACTTACTGTCCAGCTTTGAGTCCTTGGCGGGTATGCGATTTTCGTTCGTAAATATGTAAATATTACAACGAGGCTGATACCATGTCAACGCACATACTAGCCGAAGTAACGTCTCGAGTTGGGATGAGTTTGCTACTGTGTTACTGTAGTGCACGTGACGTTTACGACGAAAAAATGCATACAAACCAGGGACTCAGAGCTGAAGCGCAGACAGTATATATGTGGGTGTTGTTATTTACGTATCGTTTAGTGTATCGAAAGACCTGGGTCACTCTAGCACACGTCTAAACATGTTCAAGTCACCAGAAGACTAGATATTTCAGATTTATGCAGGAGAATGGTGGCCCTATTCTCTAATCCAGCACGTCGCATGTAAGGCGGGTTTACTCCTCATGGATGTTGTGTTATGTTGTTCATGGAATTGAATATTTAAAATAAATATTTTGTATTTTATATATGTAAATTTATGTGTGTGTATTTATATAGGGGGTGTTACACTCCTTAAATTAATAAACTTATGATCTATCTGTGCTTACAATACCAAGGAATATTACCATCGGCTATTGTTATTCAATAGTATATACTTCATTTATTTTATATATATATTTTAAACAATTAATAAATCACGGTTTGAAATCACTGATATGAGTTAAATTTATTCACTTCCCCATAGTCGGTTAGGTCTTTGTCAGCTGCCTTGTGAGTTAATTAATTAGCCGCAAAATACTTTTTATTCCTGTCTAAAGACCATTGATAGTATGAAAATATGTCCCGATGAAAGTTAAATCAAGTTACATGCATCCTCAGCCAATAGTTGTAGTAGAGTCAACTGTAAGGTATCTTACTTGAGTCCACCTGTAGAATAGAACATATTACATTATCAGTGTTTCTGCTGTTTTCTATAAGATTTCGTACCCATCAGAAAACACTTACAGAGCTACCTTTTAAAGTCAAAACACGCCTGAACATTCTTGATATTCTGTACAATTTTATTCTTCACTATTAACATAAAACACATTTGGCAGAAATCTTCATGTTCCATTTTTAACATAGTTTTAAACTAAAAGAACTACTGCATTTAATTTCCTGTTGATGTTACATAGAAAAAAGCAACCGGTGAAGTCAATGAACTTTTGCAAAAACTTAAAAATATTGAAGACTTACAATAAATTATTTCCAAGAGAAGTACACATTAATTTTCTACGCTTGTAGACACTATAGAAATGTAGATTAGCAGCTTCCATTAAATTCGCACAAAATAAAATATAATTTGGCATAAATAAGCAAAACCGACAACATCAACATTACTATCAAACTCAAGTATTTAAATTTCGTTGCGATTCCTTCAAGAGGGTGCAGTCCACAACCCTACTCAATCATGTTCAACATACAAAATGTTTTATATTTTTGTTTAAATTAGAAACATGTATTTTAATATATATATATATATATATATATATATATATATATATATATATATATATTAATGCAGCGACATTCCCAAGACAAGTTTTTTACGCTTCATATTGCGGATATTGATATCTGAATTTTAAACGGGCGCAGATGTTGTACAACCGTCACATACATTTATTAAAAAAGTTTGTTTACCACGCAGCGGAATTTTTCATAGCAATCATATATAGTTTCAGCAAACTATCAAGTATGACCAAATTAATTTGAGTTAATAACTAACGTAAGTTATTGAAGTTTTTCTCAAGTAAAGTTAGGCTTAGCATTAAAAATTTCCAACAAATCTTTGTGTGACTGGTTTACGGCATCTGTCAATGTGTAGCAGTATTTGTAGTTTTTTTAAATTTTTTTTTTAGAAATTTATGCAATACTGCAAGCACACGAACCAACGATTTTTTTTTATAATCTACAGTTAATACAACCTAATAGATTTAAATCAGGTAAGGAATAGAAATGTTGGAAGGATCAAAATAATGAGTAGCGGTAAAGGAACATAAACTGTATTAAATATGTACGATTCCAAATAATTCATTAGTTAAAAGTTGTATCCAACATTGTTCATTTTGTAAGTTCCTAGTTTTCCTTTTATAAAAATGTTGTTTATATGTTCATTTTTAAAGAACAATTTGAAAGAATAACGAAATAAAGGGTTGTGGAATTTCCAAAGAAAAAAATTTTAATGTAAACTTTACTTGCTGACAAAAATTATACGGCTAACGTAGCTAATGTAACACCAAGTAAATAGGGTTAGGTCGAAATATTTCAGTTTTTCATTCTTACCAGTTTTTTGGAATACAAATGTTTGCCTTAAAATAAATATATTTAGAATAGTCATAATTCAAAATATTTTAATGAATAGAAATATTTTATTCGGAGATACCATTAGCATGAAATTTGTAAAGGGTACTTTTTATAAAAAAAATAAAAAAAAAAAAAAAAACAATTTTTCTGACGGGCGTAGTTAACGGTGAAGACCGTCACTTGCCAGAATCATAGGAAGACCCCAGCAACAGTACTTACTGCTAACTCGGATAATTTTAATTCTCGGTGTCGCCAGTAAAACGTTAACGTAGGAACATCTGAACCGCTGGAGCAATGAAAAGTCCTGCTCACGCAGACTGGGAGCAATTATTCCGAGCGAAGGAACTAGATTAAGAGTGCTGTTAAGAAACCCCGTGTCGCCTACCTAACCTCTGGGCAGCGAGGTAATTTACTCAAGAAAGTGGGCCAAGAGCGCAACTCAATTATTTAGCTAGCCGTCACGAAATAAAAAAGCCGTTTTTAAGAATCCAATTCGACAAGTGGTTTCATGAGGTCCAACTCTAGTGCCTTTTACCGTTTATGGCTAGATTCGATTATGGGATAGTTTTTATGACTTCCTATCGTTCAGCAGTAAAAACGGTGAGTTACTTATATATATATATATATATATATATATATATATATATATATATATATATATATATATATAACACAGGATGTATCAGTATAGCAGTTACAAAATTTCAGGAGAGTGAATGAGTGAATGAGAGGTTTTGGTCAGCGCTTAACATTAAGGTCTTTAGCGCTGGTGAGGGGTGACGTGATGTGAGCAGCGCTTGAATGAAAGGGCGGGGGAAACGGGAGATCCCCGAGAAAACCCGCCGACCAATGGCATCGTTTGGAACGATTACCATATGCGAAGATCTGGGGACCGACCCCGCCGGGAAACGAACCCGGATCACCTCGGTGGGAGGCGAATGGTCTGACCGTTCGGCCAGCACAGCCCCAACTTTCAGGAGAGATAGAGTACTCCCAGACGATGGGAAACGCTTACCAGGCGCGGTAGTGACGACGAAAAACGCAAGAAAGTAAGGACACGATCAAGAGGAGATAACGTGTTTATTTAATCCTAATACAGCAAAAATACTGTGAAGTCTTTGGCTGGTGATCTTTGATCGATGTCTCTTTATGTTCTTTTTGCTTAGCTTATTGTTGTGTTAAGAATAATAAACTTGTTTTTTCCTCTCGTTCGTGTCCTTTCTTTCTTGTGTTTTGTGTCGTCGCTACCGAGCAAGGAAAGTGTTTCCGACCATGATTTCCCATCGTCTGGGTGTATTCTATCTCACCTGAAAGTTTGAAACCGCTGTAGAGATACATCCTGTATATATACAAGAGTGCAACTGATCATGTTCCTGAACCTTGTGTCTGCACTTGATGACGGGAACAGATTCCAGTTACCGAAATGTCGTTATACTGTCTGTCTGGAAAACTACTGTGTTTTGCTTCGTCTCATCGTTGTGTCGTTTGTTGTTTTTCTGTTCGTGTCTGATACGTACTGTGTTTCTGTTTCATTTTATCGTTGTCACATCTTAATTTGGGTTTATTTTTTTGATTTCTATTATTTTAACTTTTGTTCCTTGTTTTATTTTACCCGATTCCATTTTTTTGGAATTTTGTGTTGTGTATGTATCCTGTTGTCCAAAGCACACGCTGATTATTTATGGCTTTCTGTTATTTTTAGTTTTCTTTGACAGTCCTTTATTTCTCAGTAGAGTTCGTCCAAGCAATTAAATCAAGTTACAAGATATTGGGTTGTAAAAAAGAAGTAATGTTCTGTTACTCAAATTTTAGTAAATAAATGTTGTTGCATTACATCGAAACACTTTATCTTTACAAATCAAGGCATGCATGTAGACCTATATAGATTTCATGAAGCTGATGCAGCCAACATTTCTATTATTATTTCACCTCGGCAGATTCAGTGTGTAGGAACAATTGGCTCTTTTCTTGAAGTTCAGTTCATTTCCATAATTTTCCTAGAGTATTACTAACTTCAACCATAATTCTTATCTTAATTCTCGATTTCAGAATATAAAGAAATGAATAGTCCAAACTCTGGAACTCATGAAAAAGTAAGCAGACATTATATGGGAAACTTTCAAGACAAGTGAATATGAAGGGTGGTATGAGTCCTACAAAATGGAATTTAAAAATAGAATTTGGTCACAATACCAAAAACTGCCAGGAGTTAAATTACACTTCTGTAGGTAATGTTAAGCGTTAATGAGCTTTTTGAATTGTCAAAAATGCAGCCTTCAAACTTTTCCCTTTCATGGAAATAATATGATGGGTCGCCACCTTTATATTGCATTAAAATTATTTTGCCTTCAGGTTTTGTGGACATTTCATGTTGTCTATTCGAGAAGTATATCGTGAGGAACAAAATATAACGTCTGGCTTCAAGCTTCTAGAATGAACAGTTTATAAGAAAAATGCACGCAACTGTTGTGACAATAATGAACGCCTGAAATGTAGGCATAAAGTACTACTTTCGCCAAGTAGTTGTTGGTTTATACATGCACCGTGCGCTCAGGAAAATGTAAAGTGAATAAGTGAAAAGACGTGAAGCGTGTTTTCGATTATTCTTCCATATCTATCGAATTAGTAGAGATAATCGAAATGACGTTTGCTTTAGAAGCACGTTTACGTTAATACGCAAAATACAGTTTCAGGTTGTTTTTTGAATTCGACTCCAAAGAGGTAAAAATAAACAAAAAAGTGGTTAATGCTTACTTAAATACCTAATATCTAGTTTATTTATTAATTTTTTTTCGACATTTGACACCTAAGGGGGTGAAAAGTGATGAAACGGGATGAAAGGTGTTTTCTGTTACTCGTCTCTATATTCTATCTCGAATCCAATTGACTATAGCCACGGTTTTCACTTAAATGTGAAGCACATACAACAGCCTTAACTGTCTATAAATGTTTATTTTATATTCGAACCGTAAGAGTGTGAACATATATGGAATGTGGTTTAGATAAAACCTTGGTTGCTGTCAAACTCGTCGAGATATTTTGGTCATTTCGCATTATGGTGATGATTATGTAAATGTCCGTAAACAGATTTCAGGATTTTATAAACTGAAACTCTTTGGGCTGCGAACGGATGAAATATGTTTTTAAATTCATCGTCGATTCAGTTTTCAGTCAATGGATTATCGTCGTGATTTTCATCTCAATTCAATACTTATACAAATTTTGAACGTGTAGTTATTATTTTTTTGAGAAATTGGTTTACAAAAGGGGTGAAAAGGCGTAATATTTGTTTTTGGTAACCCCCCTTACAATATCTGCCTAACCAGTTGAGATATCGATGTTATTTGTTTCATTTATTTCAGAATAATGCTTATGTAAAAACTAAACATAACTGTGACAGTTTTTATTCTGATAAACACTTTCAATTACAAGAAAAAAAGGGGGGTGGAAGTCTTTATAATCTTTTCAAAGTATACAGTCCGGAAAAGATGTACGACCACCGAGAAATACTTTATAGAGAGGTTAACATTCTGTAATTATATCGTTACGTATTGTTGTACAACCTCTGTGTGCCCAGTGATTGAATATTTTATTAATTTGTAATATTTAATTTATTTGTTATTTATTTCCAACGGTAATATGTATATGCATTTAGGACACAGTCATCAATTGTTGTACTTGAGGTAAATCAGTCATCAGATTACGTACAAGTTATACTATCTGAATATCCCCTCATATAAAAGGTCGGTTTTGATATGTCTGTAAATAAGGCTCGAGTCAGACGTTAAAAGTGGCAGGAATAGACCGACAATTTATTTTTCAGATGACCAGCTATAGATACTTAGTTTTCTGCAGAGTAAGCTCAACATACAGCTAACACTTGATTGCCGATCTACTAATGGTACAAAGAAGTCCTTCAATTGAAGTAAAAATTCGCTGTTACGAGTAACACATGCGAGCAATGCGGACTGCTAGCTTACATCATAAAAATTATAGTTTGTTCGTCTCCTA
Organism: Medauroidea extradentata; assembly: GCA_003012365.1. Classification (NCBI taxonomy): domain Eukaryota; kingdom Metazoa; phylum Arthropoda; class Insecta; order Phasmatodea; family Phasmatidae; genus Medauroidea; species Medauroidea extradentata. The sequence continues at coordinate 8,182 of PNEQ01101357.1, read as the reverse complement.
AGCGCTCCTATGTCAATAATCCGATTGTGATGCAAATTTTGGCAAGTTGTGCGTGCATAAACGAAGATGACTAAAAAAATTATATACCCTACATATATTTCTGAAAATTTTTTGTGGACGGGGGAGGGGGTGGAGGGAAAGTTCAAAACGAGAAAGGGAAGCAGAACGGAGTACTCGAAAAATCCAGTGAGATAAATACTATGGTGAGTTGTTGTGCGTCGGTCCGTAGGAAAAAAAAGTGGCGTACCCAAAAAAATTAAGGGTATATATATATATATATATATATATATATATATATATATATATATATATATATATGTTAGTGGTACATGCGCCCGCGAAGCTTTCTACCAAAACAAATTATACTTCGGAAAGTGGGAGGTAAAACCTGGTACAGCGGCAGAACGGGGTACCCGAAAACTACATTTTTCCTTTTCAAAATGATTCTAAAACCGACATTAATAGCCCTTAACATAATTTTAAACATTTACCTCGTTTCAAAACTTTTTAGTTTCAGAAATACTAACTCTTTAAATTGAAAACTTCCCGCGAACGAGGTCGCGGTACAAGCTAGTATATTGATTTAAACATGGCATGTCTAAAAGCAGAAATGTCAACTCACCTTACTAAGTGCTATATGTGTACTGAGTGATAACATTTTGTAAAATGGTTCCTCAAAGACTTGTAAAATATAATAATGTTCTAATGGAAACCACAGTGAAAAATTTTATAACGGCATGCACAAAATACATAAAAATAGAGTAACCGTACTAAGTAGTATATGAGTACCAAGTATGGCGTGTTCAAACTATTACTCCCCCAATATTTCACGTGTTCAATAATTTTCCTCTTTTTGTTATGTGACCACAGTATGAACAAAATACATGAAAGTCAAATCACATTTCATGTACTACATTTGTACAAATTGATGAATCATTGAAAGATGGTATCTTAGATATTTAATGTGACCAAAAGTTATCAAACGGCTGTCATGTGGACAATATAAACACGACCAGAACAAAACTCATTCAAATCACTAAGTACTAAATGTAAATAGAATTTAATAAAATTAAAAAATAAAATAAATGAAAATAAATTAATGTTATAAGCTATCTCTCGTACTCAAAATTTTTTCTAACAGCTGCCACTTTGTGCGTGCTTGTGCGTGACAAAAAAAAATACAAATCAAGTGACATTATGTGCTCCAAGTTTGATACGTGAACTAAGTGTAATGTAACTTTGGAAATTGGTTACACAGATATCTCGTTTGTTCACAAAATGTTATCATAACCTCCATTTTAATATTAGGAACAGAGCATGAACATATGACATCAAAGTCAAGCCAGTTTACTAATAATTATCTATAACGAATTCGACGAAATCTGTAAATATGATTCCTCAAATATCTCATATGAACTAAAGTCTTTTAAATGACAGACATTTTGGAAATATTAACACCACACAAAAACATAAAAGTAAAGTCAGTTTACTATGCACTTGGTCTGTAATATGTACCATGGTGAATTTTTGTCTAAGAGCTAAGTTTTAGGGGACCAACTCAACTCGCGCACATACTTCCATACATACACACCTACACAGAGAGGAAGGTGATCTTATAAGCCATTATGCTCTACCTCGGAAAGTAGGCGTTTGTAAAAGGTGTTTACCAAACCAAACAAAATATGAGAACTAGTTCGAACTACTAGTATAGAATATACAGTAAATACAGTTTCACTCTTAAGTAAGTATTAGTTAATTTGTTTATGTAAATTTCGCTTTAGTATTTTCTTTCACTGAAAAGGACTTAATGTCCTTGCCGTGCTACTTAGTAATGCATGTGGCAGCTTTCTTTCTCTGCATGTTCTGATTTATGTTGACAGTTCTGTAATGGTCTTTGTCAAATTGCAAGAGTAGTACAGCTGCGGGCTTCAGGTCATTCAGTTGACGACGAGAAATTAATGGTATTTTATTGAACTTTATACAAATTTGCATTATTGCGCACATTTTTGTGGAAAATTTAATGAATAAGTAACATTAATATTATTATGATTGATTTGATGGTATGCATACATCTAGCAATAAAGTGCTATGCATGGTAGCCAACAAAAGTGACACTTGCCATGCATGATGAATGTCGACCAGTGTAACTAACAGAATGTCTTGACATCAATAATATGTTACCTACGTCAATTCATCGATTCCGAAGCGTTAACGTCGTTTGCTGGTGTTATGAAGTATTAATTTAAATTGGCCTTTAAAAAACGAAGAGTATTTGTAGCAATCGTAGATTTCACTTCATGATTTCTCAAGATAGGCGTATTAAAAAAAATGTATAATGATGAAGATAAAATTTTGACTTAGTTCTGTTCAGTCAGCTTCGGTAACGTGGCAGATTAATGTATGAAAGACAATATACTTGAATTCCCCCCCCCCCCCAAAATGCGATGATGTTAAGGTTTCGTTAGTGCTCCCTGTAATTAAAAAGAAGGTAATATGGCATACGAATTTCCATGCAAAATTTATTACGGACCTGTGATTTAAATAGTTAACGAGTTCAAGCGAAGAATATAATCTGTTTAGACGTGTTAAAAAGAAACAAAATTTGAGAGTCTTAAAACAACGCAGTATCTTAAATTAAATTACAAAAATTAATTATTTATTCGCTTTATGTACGTTGTCGGATTGAGTGAAGAACAAAAAATTGACAAGTGCGAATTCAGTGTTTAATTTAAATTTGAATGACTATTCTGAACAAATATTTTAGACAAGAGAATAGTATGTAGACGCATTATTTATATTTAATTTATTTACACTTGCAAATTCTTGACTGTAGAGCAAGCCTGTAATATTTGGAATTAAGATAAAATCTAATTAAGGACAAATGTTTCAACGAGTAATGAAGTGTACTTCAATGTCTTCATCTGTTTCTATACGTTGTTAAATATGTAAAATATAAAGATTCAACGATTAAGTCATTTTGTTGTTGTACGTTATTGTAGTTATCAGCAATAAAATTTGGCTTGAAATGTGGAAAATACAGTTACGACTGATTTAAAAAACTACCTTTTAAAGTATTTTTTGTAGATTGTGGGAGAGACAATGAATGGTATTACAAATTTAAATAACAAAAATGGTTGTTAATATGAGTTTGTGCATGTATATCTCTATTTATAAATGAGACCCCAAACTAACTGACTGACTAACATATCAAACTGCAGTCCAAACCACTTGACCCAGAAATCTTAAATTTTTGTGGGTTCCCTTTAGGTCGTAGGCGAGCACTAATAAGGAATTTTTCGAAATTCGTCCCCTAAGGGGGTGAAAAGGGGTAAAACGTGTTTCATAAGTTTCGTCTACGTAGCTCGAACCTGACGGCATATCGTCGTGACTTTTACTTCAGTGGGTTAATCATAAATAAGTATATTAGCCAATTTAATGGTTTTACGAAATTCAAACATTAAGGTGGTGAAAAGACCTGAAATATATTTTCGATTAATTATCGATATCCATCGAACCATTTGGAATAAAAAGTTGCTTTTTACTTCAAAATAATGATGATGTGAATACCCAAATATCAGTTTCTGGATTTTTCGAAATTCGACTCCCAAAGAGTAAAAAGAAGGGGAATGTGTTTTTTATTAATCGCCTGTACAGCTCGAACCCAATGGGTTATCGTCGCGATTTTTACTTCAGTTAGATACGTATAAAATATATAAAATAGGACTTCGAGGCGTTTCGAAAGTCTTTAATTAAGGGGTTAAATGACGTTAAATGTGTTTTCAATTATTCCTCCATAACTATCCAACCAGTCGAGATATCGAGGTGCTGTTTGATTCAGAATGATGTTTACGTAAAGACCAAAAAAATATGTCATGAACTTTTCCGAATTCGACTCCAAATATGTAAATAACGTAAAATATATTTTCGATTCGTGATCGCTATACATCGATTTCACTGAATGTTAAGATATTGATGTAATTTTTACTTAAGATCAATGCCTATTTAAATACTTAAAATGTAGTTAGTTGATTTTTCTAAAATTGACACCTAAGGAGGAGAAATGTTAGGAAACAGGATGAAAGGAGTTTTCAATTAATCGTCTACATATTTTAAAATAAATGGGCTATAGCCACGATTTCCTCTTAAATGAGACGCCCATACAATACCCTTAATTGTCTATAAATTTATTTTCCAAATTCTTCTAATTCTAAGGGTGTGAAAACACATTTAATGTGTTTTACATAATTACATATCGAACCCGTCGAGGCATAGAGCTGTTTTTCGTTTTATGATAATAAATACGTAAATGCCCGTAAACAGACTTCAGTAATTTTCAAAATCCGAACTCTTAGGACTATAATGGAATGAAAAAAAAATTAATCAATCGTCGATTACGCTTTGACTCATGGATTATCGTCGTGACTTTCCCCTCAACTGGATACAAATGTTTAACCGGCGTTGGTAAGATATTGCGATATTCGGTCACTGAAGATGTGTAAAGACATAATATTTGTTTTCATTTACCCCATGAAATCTATCTAACCAATTGAGATATTAAGATATTTTTTTCTTCTGTATATAGCTTACGCAAATACTTAGATAATTATCTCAGTTCTTATACTCAGAAAATAACTCTCAAATACCCGGGGGTGGGGAGGCTAACATATAATTTTCAAAGCAAACGATACTAAAAAGCAAGTACAGCCGTAGACAAGTATTTCACAGGGAAGTTAACAATTTGCAATCATACCGTTACATGTGGTTGTACAACCTCTATGTGCCCAGTGACGAAAAATTATATTTAATTTTAACGAACTTTCGAAGACACATATTGAACGCACAGTCATTAATCGTCGTGCTCGAGATAAACGAGTTATCATACCACGTATACAACTTATACCATCTGAATTAGTCTCTCATATTCGTATATTTTTCCATGGCTATAAATAAAGTCCGAGGCAGTAATTAAGAATGGCAGGGATAGGCTTAGGACAATTTTTTTGCTACAGATACCTAGCACACTGCAGAGTGAGCTCAATCTACAGCTTGGTTATCCTAACACTTAATTGCCGAGCTACTAATCTGGGATACAAAGAGGTTCTTCAGTTGAATAAATATACGCTATTATGAATAATAAACGCGGGCAATGACGCAGGTGGACTGCTGGCTTATATAATATAAATTAAAGTATGTTTGTTCGTCTTCTATGCGGTTACACACCAATCATCCAATTGCGATGACATTTCTGCAATAAACTTGGGCGGGGGAAAGAGGTAGAGGGACATTAAATTGTACAAAAAAAGTTTGTTAACAAATAAAGTTTTGTAAGTTGTGCGTGCGCCAGCCAGCGAATGTTTATACTAATTTGGAGGGGGGAGCAGGGAGGAAAAACGTAGTAGAGGAGCAGAACGGGACACCCAAAAACTTCGGGGGAAAATATATGAAACTTTTGTGAGTTGGGCGAGCATCCGCGAAGTTTTCAGCCAAAAAATATTAAATTTTGGAGGATGGGGGGTCAAAACTGGATGTAGGGGCATAATGGCTTACCAAAAAAAATTTCATATTATATAAAAAAAAATGTTTGTAAGTTCTGTGTGCAACGACAAAGGTTTCTACCAAAACAAATTATACTTTAGGGGAGGTGAGATGCAAAACGGGGTACCCAAAAAAAATTATTCAAAACATTTCTTAAGCACACACCGTTAACATAATTTTGCCTCTTTTAGCACTTTTTAAATCTTATAGTTTAATAAGAAATATTATCACGTGAAACTGAGAACCAGCTAGTGGATTATGTATATATATATATATATATATATATATATATATATATATATATATATATATATATACACACACACATATTGTTGCTATCTTATATAGTTTAATGCAATCTGTTAAGCCTAGAGTTGAAGACTTAATGGAAAACACTCGATAAAGAATTGAAGTGCCCGGCAGGAGTGAATTCCTGAGGTAAAAAAAAATAGTGAAACAATAATACAATATTGGGCCTATTGCGACGTATGACGGAGTTATACGCTTGCAAACGTGAAGGTGGGAAATATGTATTTTGACAGTAATATTGTATTCATATGAAATCAAGTAAAGAAATTTTTTATACAGGCTACTGGTGTAGGGATAAGCAACGGGAAATAATTTTGTTACAAAAAGAACATCCCTCCATACTTTAATTAGGGTTTGACTACACCTTTATGCTTAGAACTTTGTAACCCTTGACTTGAAGTGACCAGACATGACATGTAGGTGATCAGCATGTAAACATTAAAAAAAAGTTCACCTTGAGAAAATCTGCTAATGTGAACAGTTTCCTCAGAAATCACATGTTAAATTGGGAAGTGGTATTGTGGTGGCCTGGGAGGTAGGCAGCCAGCAACAGTGTTTTGCTTGAAATGTCAGTACAATAAGAGACTCGCATTCTTATTACTCGTAATTAGTGAAATGTATTACTTGAAAAAAATAGTTTTCGATAACTTAATAGTTATTTATTTTGAATATGAATAGATTGCGTAGTTTTACAGCATTTTCCCTAAATGCGCACGCATCTCCAAAATGCATGAATGTAACCCTCGTAAGACAGGTGAACATACTACAACATACCAGGATTAGCCTTTATAGAGTGACATGCATCTTGAATACGTCACCAGACTTTGTCTATATTGACCACTTCAGCTGCATAAACAAAGCGACCCTGTAAAATAAGTCGACTGGGTTAAGTCCAATGATCTTCAAGCCCACCCCACTGGCCCACCATGGGCACTCCGTCGCCCAGGGTACAGCAAATCTAAGTATTGCCTTGCTGTGCTACTACAATGAGACGGTACACCGTCGTACATGTATCACATGTCGACTCTTACATTTAATGGTAAATCTTCAAGTAGTTGTAGCAGGTCTTCTTCCAAGAAGTGCCGATATGCAGCTACAGAGAAATGTGCGGGAAGGACACGTGGTCCAATTAGTATCCCATCGGTGAGTCCCGCCCACAAATTCACAGAAAACCGCGATTTAAGTGAGATTCCTCTGTTGCACGGGGATTGATATGAGCCCACACCCACTCGTTGTGAATGTTGAAGACACGGCGCCTAATGCTTCATCGATGAGTACGACTTAACGTTACTAACTCTGGTACTTGCCTAATCTGGTTTTGGTCCCACTCACAAAACTACAAACGAGCAGGCCGATCAGATGGAAGTACCTGCAATGGCTGGTAGTGAAACGCATGCAATCTGTCTTGCCTTAACATGTGACTTACTATCGATTTAGATTTTTTGAGCACATTATGAATTCCTCGGGTGCTGGTATATGAATTTGCAACAACATAGTCCAGTACATCGTGCTCGATGTTCAATTGAGGTCGGCCAACAATGCGGTTGCTTGCGTGTACAGTTCCGGTTTTACGCAAACGTTGTTGAACTAACATGAATGAACGTGCATGTGTCAACGTCGGCAGGAATCTTTTCAAAATATCGAAGACGCGCTGCGGATGCATTGCACAACATATTACAGTATGCGAGATGCAGATCGACTACTCCATTCGATCATTCACAGTGTGACTAGTTGCTTGTAATGTAAACCACAAATGTATACTTCACGACCGATACAACTAATCATCTCAGGAAGAAAGTGCGCCTGGCCCTGTGAGAAGACAGGTTACAGGTGAGAGGAAATTCACAGAGTACAGTATAGCCTGTGTTGATGCGACACTACTGTGCTTCAGACAACAGTAAGACGCTTTACTATACCGCTGTAAGTAATCCACATACATTTAAATTCCGGTCCAAGTATAACGAGAATGTTCAATTATTGCAGTATTTTTAGTGGGCCATAACGTCATTGTCAACAGTCAATATCATTGTAGATAGAAACAGACAACTGGACAGTTTGGGATAAAGAGGCAAGAAATCGGCAATAGCCTTTGTTAAGTAATCCATCCCAGCATTCACATGGAGTGATTTTGGGAAGCCATGTGTAACATAGCGTTTGCTACGTTACATTTAAGGAAAATTTGTTTGTTCATTTAATTTGTCTAATAGTTGGTAACCATAACTCATGTATATTTCAATAAGTTTAACGTAATGCTAGGAAGCAGGGATTTGGGATAGTTTGTCTTTGGTAATGTTGTAATGTTTATTTATTTTATTGTACTGGTATCCACGCATTTTAT
>PNEQ01101347.1:60329-70864 GCA_003012365.1 Medauroidea extradentata | reverse complement strand
GCATTACTGATGTTACATGGTCTCTCTGAGAAACCGAGCTAGTAACCTGTGGACTTAAATCAATCGTAATATTGTTAATACATTTTGTCACCGTCTGTAGCGTTAATTTTGCATATCAGTATACGGTTTACAAGCTTCTGCAAATTTACTCTCCCTTTGTAAGAAGATCGTGTATGGAGTCATCTATTGCTATATTATCTTGCACTGAACTCTGAAGTCATTCTCTAAAATATTCGTACACATCAACGAGTGTTGTATCAGTAAAACTGACTTTTTCATTTATAAAACGTGTAAAGTAACTTTTTTATCCAGCGCATTTTTGTTTTAGAAGTTGCAAACTCTTCATGTTACCGGTCATTATTACGGTATATACGAGTGTAGTGAAGTGTTTCCTATTTATTTTTGTTAATAAATAAGTCGTCTCACTTTTACGAAGTCCTTATTGAAGTGCTCCCGGAGTTTTCGGCACAAAAACTGTGTCTTGCTTTGTTCCATTGAATCTATCCATGTACGAAACAGTGCAAAGCAAACGAATCCCATTTCCATAGACTTACATTACTTCACAAATTTAAAGTATCCTAACTTGTATCATCTCAATATTAAAAATCAAAAGTTTTTGCAAATGATGCCCAAATTTGATGGCGCGCAGCATCGAACCATTAGAGGTACGGTGCTGCAAAATATTTTTTTGCACCTCATCCATTCTTCCTCGTTCGGAAATACTCTTAAACCGCCCCATCCCTTCCACCCCCGGGAAGGAGATTGGTTTGCAAAGAAGTTATATTTTCGACTTATTCGCACACAACTGGCTATATAGAATCGGATATGTTTGAGATATTGACTTGAAACTTGGTATGGTTACTTACTTCTTCGATACCCCGAAACTAGTTTTTAAAATTTTGGAAAATTTGATTTTTAAGGTGTACCCCTTCTTTCCAAAAAAATCATTCAGTTTTGGGGTTTATTAGAATGTGAGTCGAAAATATAGCGGAAAAAATTCGAGAAAAAGTATTTTACTAAGTATTTTTAAGGTAGTCCGAATTTGGGGCCCTTAAACTTTGAAACGTTTGACCTACGAAGATGCACTTTGAAATGTAAACAACTTAACACATTTCCATCGGTAATCAGCATTTTTTGATAAAATTTGAGGAAAAAAACTGTCTACCCAAAATGCCTCCTCAATGTGTATAAATTTCATTTTTTTTTCTGTGTGTGATTTTACATAAGTGTACCAAATGTCATTCACTTATCTGAAATAGTTTAGAATAGTGAATTGTGAATTTTTATTGCTATTATTTTAATTTTGCCGTGCTGCACAGACCTTCACACCACGGGAAGTAGCAGGCCCTCTCACACCAAGAGACGCAGGTCCTCGCATATTGCGCCGCAGGACCTCGCACCATGGGAAGTAATTAGTCCTTTCACAAGGGCCACAGGCCCTCGAATAGTGGGCCGCAGGCCAATTCAACCAGGCTGAAGGCCCGAGAAGCCAAATCGGATAGGGCGAAAACCCTCATGTTACATCCGTTCGAATTATCGCGTGAGTCTCCCGGACCCGGTACCTGGTCATCTCATTATTTGAAAATGAAAGTTATTTGCAAACGTTTCTCGGCTTTAGGGGCACTTAATTATCCTTTCTCATTCAAAATTCTTCTAAACAGCACGTTTCCACCCACCCCTTGGGTAGATGAAGGGTTAAAACAGGGTATGTTTTCAACTGTTTCGCAGATAAATGATTGTAGAATCTAAACAGCTTTAATATATATACCTACTTGACATTTGGTGCAGATACTAAACTCTTCGATACCCCGAAATTGGCTTGTCTTAAAATTTTTATAATGAACTTTATAATGAAAACTGTGGTAGCCAAATAGTTACTTTGGGATATAGTTTGGAAATATGAAATACATTTCGCATTTTTTTTCTTTTAGTAAATGCATCTTTCGCTCAACGAATGAACAATACATGAAATAACATTTATTTACTGTAATAAAATATTTCGTGCAATGTTACCAATTTTCTTATTGTTTCTTATTAAGTTTTTGAGGCCAAATGAATTGTTATATCCATAGTTAAGGTTTGATACCGGTAGGTTTTAGTTTTTAGTCACGTTAGAAATTTCCAGCAAGTTTACTTACTTTTACATTTGCGACTATTTTCCTTCGTAAATTTTTAAAATTATTTCAATTCAGTTTAATTGCTGGCTAAGAAACAATTCAAACTTGTGTAAGAAAATTTTAAGACTATTTATATTAGTATATCCATGCATATGAATTGATTTGCGTATCAAAGCCAATCATATTACATTACGTAATGTAGTGACATATTGGCGAAAACGGATGATATTATTTCTAAGAGCACGATTATTTCACGGATTCACCTGGCAGCTGCCTAGGCTACTCAGGCCTATACACACGATGGCTGCTGTCGAATATCCGATGGCTTTCAACTGCACAAGGAATTAGCACATTATATCTTCTGAAATTATTACATGTTATACAATAAAGTTACACGGAGCTTACGTTCCTTTCGGTCAATCTGCCCTGTACTGAAGTCGTGAAATATTCGTGCACCTCATATTACGTAATATATACTGGGACCGCAGCAATATACTAGTCAAACTACGTGCCTCCTACAACTGTGATCCGGGTTCGAATTGGTTAAATCCCGAGTTTTCGCGTGCGAGAAACTTGGCAGACGTTGACATTTGCAGGTGTGTTTTCTCGGGTCACCCCTCCCCCAACCTGTCCTTGTACGACGTCCTTGATTCATACTTACCTGACTCCACCACTCACCAGCGCTTTTCGCTGTTAATGGTGTTCAAGAGGTGAAATATGTAATTTTATATTTGTATGAAACAGTGTTAGTTTTGCAGACTTTACATGGAGGTACATTTTCTTCTTGTAAAAATAGTATTATCTCCCATTGTGGCATTTCAAAAATCAAATTTCACACGCTTTTAGTTCTCACAAGCGGCAAAAACAAATTAATGTAAGTAAAACAAAAAATTCACACTGAAACCAAATACTGTTCAAGGACAATATAGGAAAGTCATAAGAAAAACACGACACGTATTATTCAATTCCAGTTCTCGCTGATATGAGCTATGTTCCTTCTACAGTAGCATATTGTTCTGTGGGTAGTTTTGTATTTTTTTATTTATAAATTAAAGTTTTATGATAGTTTTAGAATTTAGTCGTTCTCTTTAAGTTATTATTTTGATACGTACAAATTAAAAATATTTTTTATCATATTCTCATACTATTAGTCTAAGAGAAATTCAGTCCGTAAATGTACAACCACCATAGAAGACATAAGAATGTGAATGTTGCTAGTGTTTCCCGTTCACGCCGTTGGTAACACGCCTCGCGCTTTAATAATGCTAAAAAAAAATTGTATATTCACATTTTGTCCATTTACGATATTTGCTTAAACTAGATGTCACGGAACACTGCTAGGTATGTTATAAAACCAATAACAAAATATTTTTGTATTTAAATAAATCAATGAAAGAGGTAAAAAATTCTAAATTTTACAACATTTTTAGGACAAAAATAATTTTTAATACATTTTTTTTACATGTCAAACAGTAGTCATAGACATGTAGAGTCAGTGTGAATTTTTTAATATATTTATGTTCATTGGTATTTACGGATTATTAGCACTAAAAACGTGCAAATTTTGGCTTTTAAATGCCATTATGGGAAAACTGGTCGAGTTAATTTTTTTTTGTCGGAATAAAATGTACTTCCAAGTAACTAATACTATTTCATACAGACATGAAATTACGATATTTCCCCACCGGTTTCTGTATACTAACACTTGCGTATGTTGGAAGTTGCCTATATAAACGCTGAAAATTCATACAGAAATCTACACGTTTTTGATGTAGCCAATATATGAAAACTACAAAAAACAATCCTAGATCATAATATGTGCCAAAATCATGAGCAATTTTAACCAGAATGATGAATTTTTTTAAGTATAACCTGTCTTGGCCTCCGTGCCGCAATTTGATGAACGACATTTCAGAGTTAGAGTATGTTCTTTAGCAATACGTTTCTCGGGAAAAATTGCTGCCTAGAATGTTGGTATAAATATTGTCTAAGATTGTCTGTTCTTAAATTTTTATTTCTATTTTTTTAATGGCTTCCTGAAATCTACAACATTAAACTGATGCTTTTAGTGCTGAATTATGTACAACGGCCGATTAACATAATTATACGAATGTACATTGGATAATATGAAAAGTTACATCATATTTTCCGTGAAAATGTTCGTTGCATAGTGAAACGTGATATGTCTTAATTTACTATAGGTTCCTAATCACGACTATAACTATTGTGAACGTCGTTACACGACGAATGTGCACGTGTTGTCGTTGGAGTAACTAATCCTTGTACATACTGCAATGAATGAACTTTCATAGGTAGACTCAATGGATTATTTTGAAAACAGCATCCGATTTTACGGCGACAACTGTATGCTGGAATATAAAACTTATCTTGGTTGGGTAGGGTCCATTCGTAGTACATTTAAAATGAAGTATTTTATAAACTTTAAATGAACAGTAAATTCAATAATAATTAACTTATTATTTATTTTAATAATATAAAACACAAGAGTTACATAACATAACCAATCAACATTTTTTTTTTTTTGCATTTTGACTATTTTGTATAATACAGTGCGTTTGGTTTTCATACCTGATCGCAAATTAATAGCCAAGTATAATCTACTCATACATATATATATATATATATATATATATATATATATATATATTTAAATATGTACATAATGTGTGTGAAAGTGTGTGTATTATTCCAGTATGACTATATTTATAACGGAGCGTACAGTAAAATTCTATATTGTTAAAAAATTTACAAGGATTTAGAACTGTTATTTTAGTAAACCATTGAGCTCATTCTGTTACATATTTTTATCTAATTTTAAGCAACTTAATTTGAAAATAGTAGTCAGTTACAAAATTTTATTGTTATTAAAGCGTATATATATATATATATATATATATATATATATATATATATATATATATATATATATATATGTATGTATATATATTATATATATAAACTAGCAATACTCTGCCAAAACTTTTCACTCTTATACATAAAGTTGAAATTTTTGTACGAAGAAGATATATACATAAAAGCAGTTTATGACTGCCGTTTAATATTATCATACGTTATTAAAAAAACTTGAAGGTTTACATGTAAAACTGGAGAAGCACGATTAGGTAGGTGGTTGCAGCTCCAAAATATGTCGTTAATATACCGTAGTTGATGGTAAAGAAATCGCATGCTGTGAATTCTAATTTACGGTTCGTGGCAATGCGAATAAATTCAACTAACTCGTTTATATTCTTTCTTTCTAAATTCCTCAGCTGTAACTTTTTCTGCAAAATAGTTGATGTCTTATTTGCCTCATTACTAGCCAAATGACAAAATATAACAAGCAAAATAACTTTTAAATTAAATAAAACTGCCCAAGTACAAGCAAGGTATGCCGAGTCTCTTGTAAAACTGTTAGTAAATGTATTTTGGTTCACGGTCGCCCTGCAGTAGTAGTACAGCAACACAATGAAACTAATAAACGATGCCATAATGTCCATTAAAATAGGAATCCCACAAAAAGAGTTCACGTAGCATGCGATATCATATAGTATGTCATGAATTTTACGCAGCAAGCGTATATTGGATGATGATTCCAAGTGGGTGCCTTGCGCTGCGACGACTCTGGTAAAAAAAGTCCTCCTTGGCTGCACGTTAAACGTTGGTAGCTGGTCGTACATCACATTGCTTACAGAAATATTTCTAACTTGGTTGTTAAGTTTTTTGTATCGGTGCCACAAATTGCCGACAAGAGTCACGATATCGAAATCAGCGACAAACGTAATGGTAAAACTCGTAAAGTAAGTGAAATACGAGCTGGTCTTACTCTTGGATGGATGAATATCTACGATGCAGGTGAAGCTGTATGCTGCTGCCAGGACACTTACTATGTTTAGAGCAGCAACCGTTTGAATTACATTCGACACTAGGTAGACTTTCTCGGAATTTCCCAGTAGAATCTTGTCCACGGTGGACATTTTGTAGACGATGTCGTCGATGACTTGGCGTTTCGTCATAATGTTGCCGAGGAGGAATATGATAGCTGCCGTGTTAAGACAAATCCAACCGACAATTCTGGTCGCTAGTACCAGCACCTCTTCGCTGGAACTTGCCTCCGCAACTCGGTAGAAGAGGTCTACCACGAAGACTGATGTTACCAGTGCTGTTACGAGGAAGTTGTAAGAGCGCAGCGCTGTAGAACCATTGGCTGGGGTGAGACCAAGGATGGTCGACAGAATCCTGGATGGCCACAGCGCCGAATATTGACCATCATTAGGGTGCCAGTTAGACGGCATCCTAATGTATAGCTAAACAGAAATATATATATATATATATATACATATATGGGTTATGTTATATACATAACTTATATCTATAAGCACGATGATTTCGCGGATTCATCTGGTAGCAGCCTAGACTTCTAACACCTATACATGCTCTTACCCCAGTCAATTATACTTTGGCTTCTAGCCGTACTAGGGGTAGCAAGTGATTCTCCCACAAATTACTTCCTTATTTATTAATGGCTTGCAATCTTCGATGTCGTATTAAAATAACTGTAATCCAAGTACAAAAATTACATTGAAGTTGACGTTTTTATTGATGAACTTGACCAGTAATGAATCCGCGAAACAATTATGCATCTACATTTGGAAACAACAAATTAAAGGCCATTCATTAATTCAAAATACCAATGATTTAATACCCATGTTTAATCAATATCAGGAGTCTAAATTACTGCATTTGTTTTTTAAATATACATAAATTATTTGTTTGGTAGCAGTGTGAAAATCAAGTTGATGGATATACGTAAGATAAACAACTTTAACGAATCACGAATAAAGACGATGGTACATAGCGTAAAAATGTATGTGACAACGTATACTAGAAATCACTTTAAATGAGTAATTTACTATCTTATTTCTTATCTTTGCAAAATAAACCACCTGATGATATGGTTCTAAAAAATCTTATTCTGGTTGCCGAAAAATTTGTCAACATAAATTTTTTTTTCGTGAATTTTCAGTTCGCAGAGTAAACTGCCTTGCAAATAAAAAAAAGTATATTATTTTGTTATATTAGTTGTAATAATACTACTCAATCTATCAGAAAGTAAACACATTGCGTAATTTACCCTTCGATATGTATTGCACTGTTTTAAAGGACATTAATTACATTGCGTTTATTTTGAAACATAGTTTTTTATGTCTTGTAATGTTGTAGATAAGTACGTGATCCTGTGATACAATCCCGTATGTACTGTTTAACAGAGTCTCTTGATTGGGACAGAAGCTACCTAAATTAGCGATTCGACTTTTATGATCGCATACGAATACTGCCTGATTCAAACAGTTCTGAAATATGGCAAAGCATTCTACTTGACGATTTAGTTAATTCTATACATACTCAATTTCAATAAGGCTCCGTACAAAGGTTATAAGATCTAATTATCAAAACGAAACATTTGGGGCCACTGAGTGCTCCTATCAATTTCATCTTAATTCAAATGATTAGAGAACAAGAATTAACAAGTGTTTACAATAACGTTTACCAGTTTAATAACACCGTGCAATATGTGTGAATTGCTAAAGTAATACAATAATATATTATAATAATAGAATATAATAGAATAATACATTAACAATAATACAAGACAATAATTATCTTGTGTCACTTGGAACTTGACAGTCGTGTTTAAAATGTGATGTTTACTTGAGCTGCAATAATACGACTAAGTAAGTTGTTATTCCTTGAACGAAGGAGCTAACGAAACGGAAATTAAGAGTGAAAAAGTCGCTCGCTGTAAATTCCATTTTGCGGTTAAGAGTTTCCTGCAAGAACAGATGTGCTTGGTAACTCCATTTCTCGTCCAATTTGTCCCACAGAAGCATCTTCTGAAGATACAAGCTGGTCTTCTTCGCTTCACCGCTAGCCATATGAGAAGCTATTGCTAGAACTATAACTTTCGAGAAGTACAGACCGGACCAATGTAGTGCCAGAACCAGTGTATAGGCTTTATGTTGTAAGGTTTCATTGCTCCCTGATGCCAGGCTGCCAAATAGTAGCAAAATTATATTGACAAAACTAGAAATTATGTCCAGAAGAATTGGCAGGCCATAACGTGAACTTATTGCTGTTCCGACATCTAATAGAAGGTCGTTGACGTTTCTTAGTAGCACTATATCTTTCCTCGGTGCTGTTTCTCTACGCCTGTTATCATAAGCAGAAAGATGGACGCTATCAAGTGTAAATATTTTATGCAGTCCCCTAGTAGTTATAGTTAACTGGAAATTTTGGCGACCTGCATTCCTACGAGGGCCTTTTAGGTGGTCGTTGAGGAGTTTGAAACGGTTTCCTAAAACAATAATCAAGTTAACGACCTCTGCAATCATTACCGCGCCTTGGCTGAAGCTAAGATAGAAGGTGACGTGGACCAGGGATGAGAACCTCTTATCTCTAGTTTCTGACATCGCGGAATGTATTAAGGCCCCAGGTATTATGACGAGGAGTACGAGTATCTCGATGCACTGGGCAACCACTGTCTTGCAGTAGGACTTCTCCCGTTGAACCAGCAAGACTTGGTCGACTGCGGTCATCTTGGAGAATATTCCAGGGACGACGTTGCGCTTGAAGATATTGCTCAGCAGCAGGTTGCATATGGCAGCAGCGACGACGCCCGCCCAGCCCACGAGGCTCGTCAAGTCTACTATGGGCCGGGACTTGGGGTCCACCAGTGAGATTCTCTCGTCCATGCCCAGGACAAACATCACGCCTATAACGACTGTCAGTGCGGCATTGTACCCTGTGAGGACGATGGAGCCTCTGGAAGGGGCCAATCCCAGGACGGCAGACAATATCCTTAGAGGCCAGAAGGCTGACTGCATGTCCTTCGGAGCTCGCCACGAGCCTTCCATTGCAACTGCAAATATAATTAATATCTGTTGTTGATGATGGTTAACGACGTGGGAGACGAAATTAAAACAACTGAAATGTTACTCAAGTGGGACCAATAACTACAATGAAATCTGAAACCACATAAAATGTGGACTAAATGTTAACTCGACGTTGTTTTCGTATTTTCGTGCATACACGTGTAATAACATAATATTCTAATTATAAACCCAGTCTTTTACGTATGTGTTCAAAACAACATACAGTCCTAAATAATGCAAAATTATTTAACCACTGTCAAATGCACAAATTAAGAAATTTTTTGCAAAATATCACTATGGATATTGTTGAGGTTTTTCTGTTTTGATAAATAATGCCAGTGTTTTAAATTGAGGAGACGCTTTCACTGGCCCTTTTGAAGATATGATAGCAGTTTGTGAATTAAATACTTCCTTTCATGTTGCTCATTTACGCACTTAGTTTGAATGCTAACTTTTTTCAAATATGTAACTTTATCACGGTTTCTTTCAGTTTCAGTTTTCTTACTAGAATGCAGTGTTCATAAATGAAAATAATATGTATATGTAATCTTGAGCTAGAAATAGATTTTTCTTGTTACAAAAAAAATTAAAAACCTGTTGAAGATAAATATTGTGTATTATTCCCACAGTAAAACATGTGTAACCAATATTAATCACAGAGGCGTATTAAATAGCCAGAACTGAAAGAGGAAACTGCATTTTATTAAATATGACCACGGTCGCAGAAGAACAGGTCTGCACATCCGCCTGGAAACTTAACCTCTTTGTTGATTGACTGCAGTTCACCAAGTTACCGAGAGTGTTGTGCGTCTTTGGCACTGCAATCAGGGCGGTCGGGATCAAACTCCGCCCAGTTCCTCCCACTTTTTTTCCAGTATTTACATTAAAAAGATAGACAATTAATCAAAACGTATTTTTTTAATCAATTTATGAAATGCTTCCTTCGCTCACAATCCTAAATCATGGACATACTTTATAATGTAAACACTGGAAAAAAGTGGGGGGAGTTTGAGCCCGACTGCCCTGATTGTAGCGCCAAATACGTACAACACTCTCGGTGACTTGTTGAACTGCAGCCAAACAACAAGGGGGTCAAGCAAAATACATTGGTAGATAGGCGAGTGTCCAGGCCTGTACTTCTACGACCGTGCTACGACGTAATATTGTTTGAAGTAAGTTATTTTGTTTCGTGGTTCTTAGAGCAGCAAAATACGTTAAAGAGCGCATGACTTGGTGCAGTAGAAATCAATGGAATGGAGTGTAAAATATAAGTAAACCCACAAAATTGCAATGTAGTCTTGTTTGCTACTAATTAACTGGCGTCAGTAGTAAATTCGTTGTTTATTTCATTCACTTCCCATCAGGTCTGCTAAACTGAGGTGGAACAAATGTAATAATTATATATATATATATATATATATATATATATATATATATATATATATATATATATATATATATATATATA
>PNEQ01101347.1:24886-60229 GCA_003012365.1 Medauroidea extradentata | reverse complement strand
TGCTTTAAGTGTTGAGGCTAATAGCTTATATTTATGTTCGGCATTCATTATTCGGAACCCTTATAACATATCATGGAATTTTAAAACGTTGGCTCATCTTTCTAAAGTGTAGGCTACATTCATATAATATTTCCAAATATTAACAATAGCTACTCGTTGTATACCCGCATAGTTTAATAATGAAAACTTTTTCTGTATACGTATGAAGTAGTCGTATGTAAAGAAAATTGCAGTCTGCTAACTTCTAAATTTTCCGTTTTTTTTTTTGTTAGGTTAGGTAAGGGTTAACATCGAAGTTTTTAAGCCCTGGTGAGCGGTGACATGATGTATGGAGCGCCGGAATGAAAAGGTGGGATAAACGGGAGATCTCCCAGAAAAACCCGCCGACCAACAGCATCGTCGGCACGATTCCCACGTGCGGAAATTCGGGGACTGACCCCGTCGAGAATGTAACCCGGATCGACTTGGTGGGAGGAAATAGTGTGACCATTCGGCCCCATGTTAGGTTACGTTAGGTTAGTTTAAGTTATTTTATGTTAGTTTGGGTTATTTTGATTAGGTCATGTTATCCTTAAGTTTTTAATTTTTTTATATTAAATAAGGTTATGTTAGGTTACCATAGGTAAGGTTAGCTAACCTAAACTAACGAATAACTAACCTAAACTAACAAAACCTAACGTAACCTAACCTAAACTAATGAAAAATGAAGTAAGTAAACGACAGTTTTCATTACGATGGACTATTGCTAAGTGTATAGAATAATTTTTTATTAAATAACTATGCCTATAAAATCAATAGTTTGACAGTTATACGATAAGTAGCTATACTTAATATTTACCCATTTTGAAGAAAAATAATTAAACTCACTACTCTTCGGTTTCATAGCTTTAGCAATACATTTACTTAGCTAGTACCAATTCACGTATTTTCATGGATAAATTTCTTAAATTGAATGTTAATACGTATGGATGGTTGGCTTTATGAAATATTCTTGTTCAATATTTGGCTCTATCCTTTAGACATTGAAGAATTTATAAAGATAGAAAAAATAACTTTGTATTTTATCCACGTATCATATCAGATTAAAAAAACAAAGGTAATACTGTATAAAAAATTATGTGTGATGTTGCAGTTCAAAGAAAACAAAATATTATGGCATTACTTCAAAATTGTTTTATAGCGTTACCCTGAATACCGAAGTTATATAGATATAGTAAATATTAATTGCAATGATAATTAAACATTGAATATTTACTTATGCCTGATAAGACTGCAGTGAGTAATAACGAAACAATTTATTATCAATTATCTGACCGTATGTAAAAATGCACCATACATTCAGAACTCGGATTATCTTTAATACACATTAGCGTCAATATTATGAAACTCCTAGTCCGCAGAGAACAGAAACCATTTATTAAGTTTTTAATTGTGAATACAATATTTGAGATTAATAAATAAAAATTACTTTTGAACAATATATTACTTAAAAATAATAGTTAGGTCATATTGTGAGTGCATTACCAAAAACAGTACTCCTTTTAGTTAATATTACATTGTAAAATGCATATTTGTAATAACAAAGAATACTGAACATAGAGAGAACATATCTTTCCGAAAAGAAAAAAAAACATAAATTCTTAAAAATACAAATTTTAGCTAGCTAGTTACATTATGACTACCAGAGATATAATTTAACATTGAATGTGTGTTGCACAAACAAATCCCAAAATATTTACTAAACAGAAACGTGCGTGTGTCTATATATATGTATATATGTGTGTGTATGTATATAAGCGAGAGGAAAAAATACATAACATTAAAATAACAGCATCAAATTAACCTACCTTGACAGAATGAAATGTCAACTTCACAGAACAGACGACAGAATATAAATGCAATGTCCCCGTACTTTTCCGATGGTACGCTGGTCAGCTTGTATCACGTAATATAAGATCTTCGAACCACACGAGCCACACTTATCTTCTTTTTTGATGCCATGCTATTCGCTAGGGGTAACATTTTCTATCAGTTATTACAAGGCAACAGAAGATAAAATCTTTATTTGCAATATTTCCCTAGGGCGCTGTTCTTCAAACCAAAAATGACAACTTTACAATGCCAGAACACCAGTAAATGTTTTACGTAGTAGTTGACATTAAGTTATCTTTTAAAGATATCTTATGGCTATTATGGTCGCATGAAGGAATAACTTTAAAAAATTAACTAATACGTTGTATATTAAGATACTGTTAGTGTGTTTCTTTTTAATACTATAAAATTAATTTTACTAAAAGTATAACAATGTTTTCCTTATAATTATCCCTCAAACTCATATAGGCATTCGCATGCATATAGAGCCTACTTGATATTTTACCTGCTTCCTTAAAAGTTTAATTTAAAAAAATGTCTTAAAATGTAATTTTGCTAAAATAAAATTATATATATATATATATATATATATATATATATATATATATATATATATATATATATATATATTTGCAAAATTATGTTCAGAAAAAAAACATGAAGACATATTGTATTGATCACCACACCACTCAGAGATTATTTTTAATTAATCAAAGTTTCAAAAATTTTACTCTGAGAAGTAAAAATTTTAATGAAAGGAAGTATTTCAAAATTTTAACTATCGTTTTACTTCCCAAAGAATTCTGTATGTAGTCGGATTAACGCTTCCTTAAAAACCTTCTTAGATATGAATTTTCTTTATTAATAAAATAAAATACTACTAGATAGTCATCAATTACACTCGTAACAGTGTTAAACAATAAAAAGAAATATGTTTTGATTGATATTTAAAGGAATGCAATTTTGGAAGGATTTTTCAGGGTAGCATCACTTCTACTATATTCACTTTACGGACAGATTGAAAAAAAAAAAAAAACATATATTCGAATTACTTTTTCATAAGCTATTACGACGCAAAATTTACAAACCTCGTCCTTACTTGGCTTGTAGATTGCTGGACATACTGGCATACAATAGGGAGATAATAAAACAACAGAGGTTTTATCTTTTAATACGCCTGATTACCAAAGACACTGGTCACAAAAATTACTCTTAGTTATTGGTTGTAAAGAAAATATATTGTGAATTTGTACAATGTGTTGAGTTGTTTACATTATATATACACATATATAATTTGAATCTCGCTTAGAACTTGTAAACATTGGTCACAATGAAGGATATGCACATATCTGGTAGCAACATATCAGCGTTAGTTTGCAAAATTACGTAATAAAGTCGAGGTAAAAATAAATTTTTCTATTCACATAAAAGTCTAGGGAGATAAATTTTCAATTTAAAAATATTAATTCTTTAATAGTGGCGGAAATATAAATTGTTATATACTAGAACTGGTAACAATATAGTCACAAATGTGTTTCTCGACAATTTTCTTTTCGAATACGATCAGCTTATTCCAATGTTTGTTTCAGAAATGTACATATAGATAGTTGTGGTCTGAAAATATGGTAACTCTTGCTGTTTTCCTTAGGTGTCAATGAAGTCTCGAAGGATGTCAAATATTTTCAAGTAACTTAGTTGTACTGTTCGATATTCGTATGCGAGCATTTAAACGGGAGTTTTTGACATTCGAACTCTAATTGGGTGAAAAAGGGTGAAATGGATTTTCAAAGAAATGTCAAATGGCCTTTCATCGTAATTTTTTCTTCAATGGGATGCACATAAAATATTTATTAGCCAATTTCGGTATTCTTCGAATTTCAATTTTAAAAAAAGAGGGGCACCTTATATGTGTTTCCGATTAACTATAGATATCTATCGAATCCTTAGGGATAAAGAGTTGGTTTTCACTTCAAAATGTTGCTTTGGTAAATATCCAAAAAGTAGTATTAGACTGTTTGAAATTCGACCCTCAAGCAGCAAAAAGGGTAACATATGTTCTTAATGAATCGTCTATAATAGTTGGATCACATATGGCTATCGTCGTGAATTTTATTTCAATTGGTTACGTTTAAAATGAATACGTTTCGAAATTTGATAATTAAGGGGGTGAGAGCACGTGAACTGTGTTTTCGATTATTCCCCCATGTCTATCGTACCAATCCAGATATCGAAGCGCGTGTGCTTTATATTGATGCTTATGTAAATATCCAAAATACTTTTTAAATATATTTTCCTAATTCGACTCCAAAGAGGTAAAAAAAAAAAGTGTAATGTATGTATACGATTCACAATCGCTGTATAGCCACCATATAGATATTTTATTTAAGTAGAGATGTGATATTTGTTTAAGATTGAAGCTTACTCAAATACCTTAAATGTAATTTCAGGGATTTTCAAAATTCCTCATTCAAGAGGTGAAAAGAAAGGGGTGAAAAGTGATTAAATACGTTTTTAATTAATTTTCGATATATCTTGAACCCAGCGAGCTATTGTCGTGTTTTTCACGTCCAAGAAACGCCATTAAAGTAGTCTAAAATATAATTAAAGGGTTTTTCAAAATTCGGTCACTTAGGAGGTGAAAGACTTGGAATTTGTTTTGGGTAAATATTTGATATAGACTTGCATATCGAGGTATTCAGTTTATTTTTGCTTCAAGAATGATGATTAGGTAAATAACCGCAAACATTTTTTAACATATTTCAAAACTCGTACGCTCAGTTCAATACGGGGGTGATATGTGATAAATGTATGATTGAATTTGCTTTGATGGTATCGTTGTGATTTTCACTTCACTTGGATACTTGTGCAAATGTTTAAGATGTGAAGTTAAGATTTTTCGAAATTTTACATCTAAATAGGTGAGTAGGCATAAGATTTGTTTTCTATCAGCTGATGATGTTTATCTGATCTGTAGAGATATTGGGGCGTCGTTCGCATCAGAATGATGCTTACGTAAGTACCTAGAATTCTAATACAAGATATTTATTTTATAAGATAACTTAATTATTAAGAAGTAAAATTAGGTTTAAACTTTCATGGCAGACGATCCGAAATGTAAGTAAGACCATTGATAAATAAATTATACAAGAGTTCCATTCTACAGTTCTATCGATATGTGTTGTACAACCTCTATGAGCCCAAGAAATTAATATTTTATCTTTTAAAATTAGTTTTCATGAATAATTCCAGCGGTACGTTGTGCAGTTGTTTGTAGCTTCGATCTTTTGTTTGGGAAGTTCTGGGGTCGAATTATTTTATAAGCTGTGCAAACATGCACGTCTTGACACACAAGAACTGTAAGATATAAAATTAGTGCAAATTCGATGAAGTGTTCCAAAAGTGGTGAAAATGGGTCATCTAGTCCACTATCTACTGAAGTTCCTTGACAGCATAGTCCGCATATACCATCTCTCTGACCTCAATGTTGGGGCACCAATTACGCTTATAATTCAGCGAAACATTGTCCCGCCAAAACTCCCTAATATGTATTAATTTCAAGTGAAAGTTTTGAAAAATGTGCTAAGAAGATATCAGTTGCGTAAACTACGTAATTCATTCAATTACCATCTTGCATTAGAGTGTCTGTGACTACTAAACATCGTCAACATTGTTGTGACTACTACACATCATCAACATTGTTGTGACTACTACACATCGTCAACATTGTTGTGACTACTACACATCGTCAACATTGTTGTGACTACTACACATCGTCAACATTGTTGTGACTAAAAATAAGGCCTAGGTGAAGTCGCTGTTAGTGGCAGGGACAAACTTAAAACTGCTTTTTGTGTGGACAGGTATCTGTAAATATTCGCACGGAAGAACTTTGCCTATTTTATCCATAACGTTTAATCATACAATTGCCACGAAATTAAATAAGGAAAACTATTTAAAATATATATTTTAATTGTTTAAATTGTTTGTTTAGTAGATTGACTCCAACCTCTTTCTTAATAACATTTTGTATACTAAATACGTTAATTATAAATGAAACTTTGGCACAAATACTTACAAATTTGCTAATTTTTAAGAAAATGAATTTTGCCTTACTGTGAGAAATATTTAATTACGTGTAAATATAATAACTTTTGATGTAAATTTCCGTGAAGTGCAAGTGGAATTTGCTTACCTTACTGATAAGTAATTTGCACTACATGAGATACGAAAATGTATATTGTACGCAATCTTACTTTACCCTACTTTTTTACAATATTGCAGACGTTGTTGGACATGCCAATTCATCATTACTAGAGTGTAATAAAACTACTAAAACTTTAAGTATAACATCTCAATTTCGGTATAAGAAATAGATAGGCAATATTAGAGCTTTGATAGCTCTATAAGATATCCAGACAATGTAAAGAATTTTCACCTTAAATTGTTAAGTTTTCGTCTTGATGATAAGGCATATTGTTTCCCTACGCAATAATTTAACGTTAACGTAAAATTTATTACGAGTAAGATAGCAATAAAACTTGATCGCGTACCGCAAAGGATTTGCATAGGCATGAACGCACCAGAACTTTTCACGTAATTCATTCGCGGTGTAAAAAATGCACGTTTTAATGATCTAAAAGTGATAAAGTACAATGATATGCGTTCTGGCTGGACGGAGATAGCAGATAGATATTCTTAATGGTGGCACGAAAGTACCGCAGATGAAGAAATGTGTGTTGGAGTAACCGTTTCGTTTTTAATATATATTTCTCTCGCAGACTTTCTCGTTAGAAATCTACACGAGCGTTTTTTCCTCCCTCATTGTCCTTTTCCTCTCCGATTGTATTTGCTGCATCAAAATTGCGATAAAAAGTATGGAGCAAGGGACTTTTTTTTTCTTGGTTGGACTGGCATTATCGAAATAATTCTGTATTGCACTTCATTACCAGCAGTTCTAACCTGAAATTCTTCTGAATACAAAATAAATAATTTTTGACTATCGTGCATTTTAATATAAATTAACGTCATTCCTACTTATAAGGCTACTCAAGTTATCAATTTCTATTGTATCTTATTCT
Organism: Medauroidea extradentata; assembly: GCA_003012365.1. Classification (NCBI taxonomy): domain Eukaryota; kingdom Metazoa; phylum Arthropoda; class Insecta; order Phasmatodea; family Phasmatidae; genus Medauroidea; species Medauroidea extradentata. The sequence goes on along the minus strand of PNEQ01101347.1, from coordinate 53,279 downwards.
TTCATTCGCTATTCCGCAAAAAAAAAGTAAGTATAAACGTGAGAATTTAAAATGTACTAAATTATTTTCTGAAAAATGTTAAAATGCTAGTAAATGTAATACAGTTTTATGTTTACAATGTGAGGTAAAGAGTGATTTGTGGCAGTTGCAAAAAAAGTGTTATTATTTTCAAAAGTGACTCATTTTGCGTAAGTTAGACGAAAAATAATTATTTATTTTTCAAGAAGAATATTTTAATCTGCATTTCAAATTTGTTAAGATCTGTAGTAAAAAAAAGGTTTTTATTACTTATTACACTACGTATGATTAGACCTAAAATTTTATACTAGGTGACATGGCGATAACATAAAAACGAGCAACAGAAATAGGTCAGTTACAGATAGTACAAACATTATGATTTGTTCAGATACAGATATAAAACAATGTCCTAAGATTTCTGAAGCATTTGATTTTTACGTTGTCTGCGCAATGTAACTTGTAAGAATCTTAGTATTTACTATTGTTCATTGTATTTTACGGTATCTCATTTCTTATAAAGACTACTGTACATATAAACCCACGCACTTGTTTATAAGAATCATGATTAGAAGGCATTGCAGTACACAATTGATCGATATTGCAGTTAATAAAATGACAGTGTTTCGTAGAGTACTTCGTGAAATTGTTACGGTCAAAAATGGTGCCTTCAGTAAATCTGTCATTCAGCTTTATGATGTGGTGACAACCACTTCGTTTGATACACGATAATAATCTTCACCATTAAATACAAAGTACACTTTGAAAGTAGGATTCATGTGCAAAACCTTGCATTTCACCATACAGCTATGTCGCGCGCACTTTTCTCAACGCAAGCATGCTTGAGGCATCACTTGTGAAGAACTTGCAACATTTCACAATAATACACAACAATTTAAGAAAGTAAAACATCTAAAATTGTTAAATTGTAAATAAAAATAAACACAATATTAAATGTTTTCTTGCAATCGAATTCCTCTCAGGCATACTGACCAATCACACCCAATCATAGCATCCAAGCACTGACACAATGTCTGTCAGTTTGATTGACTGACACACCAAAGAACTTCCTACACCTCTTGAACTAGAAACGTCAATGTTTTAATGTGGGTTTCCCTCAGGGCGTAGGCCTGCACTATGAATGTTTTTTTTTTTTTTTAATTTGATCTCTGAGGGAGTGAACAGTGGTGAAATATATTTTAGACTTACAGTCGATAAGGCTCGAACCCGACGGGCTACCTTGAGTTTTTCAGCTTAATAAGACACTCATACAAATTCATATTAAGTGGCTTCAGAAATGTGACAACAAGATGGGCGAAAATACGATAAATTTATTTTAGATTAATCCTCGATATCTAACAAACAGATCTACAGTTGATTTTCGCTTCGTTGTACTAATTTAGCATTTACCCGAAAATTCATCTGAAATTTTGTTTTAAATTCTACCTCTCGAGGGTGCAATATGGTGAAGAGTGTTTTTCACGAATCGTCGATATAACTGGGACAAACGGTATATGACAACGATTTTAACTTTTATATGATACTTAAACAAATTTGTAAAGTATCCATATCCGACCCCTGAATGAGGTTGTAAAGACGTAAATTTTTGTTTCCAAATAATCCTCAATATACATCTAACGAATTATGGTCAGAATTGTGGTTAAATAAATTGTACTGTATTATGTAAGCTAAGTATGACAGCGTAAACGTAGTTTGTATACCATTCAGGGAATACAATCCGAAAACATCTATTATACCCACTACCAGTCACGAATAACACATACATAACTCAAAACAGGCTGTCCAGATACAAACGCATAACAAGAACACCACGCGAATCCTGAGCTAAATTTCAGACGAAAATGTTTGTGGTGAAATTTTGTACGACGACATTTTACACTACACGACAATGTGGCAACACTACACGACAATGTGGCAACACAACACCGTAATTAGTCCCCTCTTGCGCTCCACAGATATCTTACTTATCTTACCACTACTGTTATAACCTCCATAAAATGGCTGCAGGTTAAAATCTCGAGCAATCTTCTATTTATTATACGTTTACTATACGTAACATGCATGGGCGTGGAGCGCAAGAGTGCAGTGTTTCCACATGGTGCACATAAAATGTTCGTACATTTTGCCACAAACATTTTCGTCCACAATTTAGCACAGGATTCACGATGTGTGCTTCTTATGCATTTGTTTCTGGACGTTTTATATACTCTTTTATGAACTTACATAGAAAAATAATTGTTCCTTATTATTGTTATTATTATTTACATTAGTATTTATATTATTTATAATGCAGTTTACGACACGCTTTGTTGAAGTATTCTTTACGACACGCTTTGTTGAAGTATTCGTGTAATCTGCACTATACAACAACAAAGTACACTATGCTATTCCAAAATACCAAAGAGACACCAAAATTATCTCCAGCCCATACATTCACCCTCCACTCTAAGACATTACTTTGTGCCTCTCATAATTGTTTCAAAGTTTTATTACCTGATAGCTTCTCCATATTCTCAGGTAAATATTTGAATCATATAACTTTACACTCTTTCCTCAGTGCCTCTCATATATATTCCAAATTCTTATTAATATTTGTATTGTCCTTTTATCTGGTCATCCTTGCTTATCACATTAGTCTCATTAACAAAACGTATTATCTGGTATCTGTATCATAATTCATGTCCATATCTTCTCTCTTCGTCTCGTTTCACAGTCGTATCATCTCGTCATATACAATGTATATCAACGCCGTACACATATCCTTCCTTGTTAATTCAACGTCCCATTAGATATTACTCGAATCTATGCCTGTAGAACTACCTATATCATGTCTCATCTTGTCATTTACTCTTCTCGTCATTCCTTCATATATTTGGTATGTCGAACAAAAACAAACAAATACAGACTTTTAAATTAAAATTGTTACACATTTATATTATTTCAGAATTTTATTTAATTTTGGAGTATTTTCTAAACCTAGATTTATAATTTTAACATTTTTCTAGCATTTCGAATTTTTCCTGATAGTTTTCATTTAATTGTAAGATCAACGGTAAATATCTAAGATCTCAAGGCTATCCAAGTTCAGTGTTATATATCCAAGATTTCAGCTTAACCTAAGACAAAAGTTTCCAAAATGTTGGTCTGTTTGGAAATTTAAGCCCCGGGTCCCGGCCATGACCTTCTTGTGCTTGTGCTGATAAAAGCATAAGTCTAATAATTATATTCTACTCTTTGCTAGCAAAAAATTCATGTTTCCGTATAGTCGGGTAGTGCACAAAGTTACACGCCATACAATGCCACTAACTTCATTTTCCTTTTCAAGCACAAGGGTATGTAAGGTAACGCATTCGGTGGCAACGAATATTAAACATCAGTAAATTTTACTAACTAAAGTGGACTTCTTGTTGAGTTATTTCTACATTCTTACTTGTATAGCCAATGGAAGTCGCTGTTCGGAGACATATATTTCAGGATGTTGTTATCGTGTGGATCATCTGGGAAAGACATTTCTAAAAGTACAGTGTTTTTATATTACTATTACAACTGCCATTGCGAACTTCTTGACTTAAGCTCTGGCGAGTCTGGTATGACTTGGCTTGTTTGCCATTCGTAGAGCTTCCCGATATATTTAGGAATTTAGGGTAGTCTCCTTCTTAACTCATCGGTAGTTTTATAAAATATTTTATTTACAAATATCATTGTACAATGTAATAAGGATTTTATAAATGTACTGCTTTGTAAGTAGGGACAGGAAGTTTTCGCGAAAATATATTTGCATCACTCTGTTTAAGGGGCCGCGGTGGTCGAAGGTTCAGACCTCTCGCCACCCACCAAGGCGATTCGGGTTCGATCCCCGGCGGGGTCGCTCCCCAGATTTTCGCATACGGAAATCGTGCCGGGCGATGCCGTTGGTAGGCGGGTTTTCTCGGGGATCTACCCCCCCCCCCTCATTTCAGCGCCACTCCATACCCGCCTGGTGTCACCCCTCACCAGCGTTGGAGACTTCGATGATAAGCGCTGACCAAAATCTCTCACTCACTCACTTTGTTTAAGTGCCTTCCGTGCACCTGTATCTATGCGTCGTTGTCAGAGATTGGATGCTGAACTCTCAGTGTTTTGGAGAGTTCTATCCACAAGTCACTTACGTGTGGTATTGCAGTTAACTTTGTTCTGGTTGGCTCAGTCAAATGAAAAACGGCTCTGAACAAATACGCACAGCCAATAGCCATAAAATAGAGCTGCAGATGAGCACATAAAGTATTGATACAAATTGAGACAAATATCGTCTCGAGAAAATTTCCTTTCCGTATTTACAAGTGGAACAACAATTCCAGTTAAGTGCTAATGCTACCAGCATGTGACTTTTAAATGATGCCTTTTTACTTTTTCTTTAACAAAATTTGATTGATTTGTGTTAAATTAATTGAAAGTATCCGTGACAAAACAGTACAACAAACATATGCACTGTAAATAAGTTAATTTTAATTTGTGTATAATATAATCGTTAAAATAATAAGATATTTTATGATCAGATGTTATTGTTGATCAATTAATTTATTTATTTATTTAGGCGCTTAACGAGCCATCTAACAGCTCAAGGCCGTGGTAGAGATACACGGACGAAAGAAGACAGTAGTTGGCCATAGCATGTTATGAGGAACCATGCCAGCATTCGCCTGGAATGATTTCGGATAACATTGTAAAACCGAAATCAAGATGTTCGGAGCCGGGGATCGACCCAGGGTCCCCCAGATTGCGAGACGAGTGTACTATCACTGCTCCACCGCGCTTGATAGCTTTACAAACACATAGTTCGCTAGAAAACAACGTAAAAACTCAAGATGATGTGAGAGTTTCTCAGGCGCCACACTTCTCTTCTTATTTCTTACCAGTATTATGATTTTAATATTACATTTATTATAAATATAATTTTAAATGGCCAAATATAAATCAAGTTTGACTCACGTAGAAAAACTTTACGCCTAAATTATCTGTTAAATCAAATACCTGTAATTATCTATATGGGATAATTAACAGTTCAGTTCCTTCAAAACCTGAGATCCTGAAAGTCAAACACCTATCATGCAAGCTAAGCCATTTCAGTTCATTCAACGTCATGGCTTGTGTAACATTCTATATTTCATTCTTATGACAGAACAATACATTTACAATTATTGCAGTGCCTTCCTTGATTCTGTCTTGTTAAATTAATCTCGTGTGGATAATTGCCACTTCTATTTATAATGCAACTGTCCGCTTACTACAGTTTCGTGAAGTACGAAGCACTAGAAAATCTTGTAAAAACTTAATGAAAATATTCCTACGTTTACACACGGCCGATTAATTCATCAGCGGCAGTCTGTTGTGTTTTATTTGAGTGGCGTTCTCATTTCCTCCGGAGATGAGGCTGTCCAAACAGGGACAGAGTGATATATGGCTTCTTACAGGGTACGTCCAGGCTCGGGAGGGGAGTGATGGAGAAGTGTTAACCAAATTAATGAAATCTTCCACTTGAGCGCGCCTTTTATGCTTGGTCCCACGTCTCCACGGATCCCGCGTGGCAAGTGCCAGAGAATATACGTGTGATTGCTTTCCTCTGGCTGTCGTCTATCTTTATCTCTCTCCCTCTCAGTAGTTTTCCGACCCTCGCCGAACAACCACCATCCAGCAGGATGGATTCTCTCTCTTCAGGGCGGGAGAAAGTATGCCTTCATCTATGTCGTCATTTATCTGGGCGCCTGCTTGTGCGAAGAAGGCTTGTGGAGGGAACTGGAAACCTTCGAAATCCCCCTCACAGCCGTCATGATGTATGTGCCAGCATTTTTACGTCACCCGAAAAGAAAGTTTCTTTATTTTCGACGTCCCAGATTTACAGCACGGGTGTGGAAGGGAGTGGGACAGCATGCAAAATGCATTTCTTTATCTCGTTGCCTTAAAGCGCAGTTCTTTATATAAATCTGCAATAGAAGTTCCGAAACTAGCGGTACTTTTCCTTCAAAAGAACTCACCCGAATCGATTGGGTAACATATCATATACAATAAAGTCATAAATTATTTTCACACAAATTGATTGCTAGAGAAATATATTTATTTATTTATTTACTTTCGCGTCTTTACTAACATACTTTTTCAAAAAGAAAAAATAAATTAATGACAAAATGGTTACAAACTTTTTTCAAACTGATTTGCTTGAAGTAATTTAGTAATCACATTGGTCTCTCTAAAGACAAGGTTTTACTAGAAAGGTCAGATAATTATGGAGTAAGATCCGTATCAACATGACTTCGCAATACCATGTTATATTAACGTTACTGTGTTGTGAATAGCAGGAAGCTGAGAAAGTACTTAGTACCAATCTATCATACCGTGCGGTATAATCGGGACTTATTCTCTACTCACATTCAAATAGTATCTCCTACTTTCCTCTGAGTCTTCTGAATTATACTATTTTCTTTCAGGGCATTAAATTTAGTTTTACACCACTTATTTTACGAACTCTAACTTGTAGTATTTACTTCCAAAAACCAAAAATAATATTCTTACTAATTTATACATTTTGGCAAGAGATTTCTGGTATCCAATAACTTAAATAAGTTCACTTCAAACATAAGTTCATACATATCTACATATGCGTATATAGCTGTCGACATTCGAAAAATATTGTAACATTTACTAACAAAAATTTTCTTTGTACTTTATAAGTTTGATTATGAAGTTATAAAAGCTAAAGCTTTTAAAATTTCAAAGGAAATCTTGATATATTTCTACAGTTACTGGGTTGTAAATTTCTTTTGCTAAATGCACAGAATTTATTTGTAGTTTTGCAAACTTTTGTAAATGTACGAAATGTTCCCTATAAACTTATTTTTTTATAAAGTTACAAGAATGACCTTTGTAAAAAAACTTAAGAAATATTTGTAATCTACCAAAATTATATTACATTTATACAATATTCACATCCTCTGGAAAGCATTTTTTGGAATAATGGGAAATTTCATATTATTTGCGTGTTTAAAATAAGTTATCTGTCGACTGCACATTAAATGTATACGAATAAAATGAAAGCATTCAATTCAAGGTATCTAGGAGTAAGATGCATAATAGCTGACCGCGAGGATTCAGTTTAAATATGAGTGCCTCTACGACGGTATCATTATTCAAAATAGTTTTAATATAAAATCTATTTATTCAAATATAATTATCAAATAAATTTAGTGTCATTATTACGGTAAAATGAGTATTGAAAATTTAATTTTTTCCTAATTGCAAGTACATGTCTATATCTGGTAACTTAACAAATATATTCGTTGTACATTTTACAAGACCAACCACTGTAGTTTTACAAGGAACTTTTTTGGCAACTGGGTTCCATAGAATTTTTCTTGTTAGAGTCCAAAAAATGTTGTTCGGAGTATTATCTACTATCAAAGTGCAAGGCGCACAAAATTTAGTTAACGTGTTGTCCAGTAGAAGTTACTTGTCGTATATAGTGTTCAAAATATTTCATCACTCATCAAGAGCACTCGTGACTCTGACACAAAGGTCTTCATTAAATTAATACATATATTAAATAAAATGTGTATATGTCTTAATCATTCCTGATTTCGTTAGTATTCTTTAGTTACAAATGCAAATTTATTTAACTTTTAGGTGTTAATCGCGTATCGTGTAGATAATAGTTAATGTAGGTACACCTGCATTGTGACTCTAAATATGTCTCATGTCGACAGATGCAATCGTATGTGCCTGGTCGTGTGGTCTTCAGTTAGCTTCAGCAATCATTTTGGCAGGTATGTGCAGTTTTCATATGCCATTTTTACAAATAAAATAAAATTGTTCATGTGAAAGAGCCCAAAAAATGATCAACTCAACGTTTAATCTCTACACGCTATAAAATCTACGCAAATAGCACACGCTATGGCACATTACACCGTGTGACTTATGTTACGTATGCAAGATTTGTGGTAAAAGTGTTTTCCTTTTGCTAGTAAGGATCATAAGAAAACTTGATGTTTGCCGATGATTTTCCTCATAAATACATTTTTTAAATTATGATTTTGATAATAACGTGTAATATCCGTACATCTTAGTCTACTTCCCTATATTTGATCATATAATGTATGCTTCTTAGAGCAGACTTATTATCATGTGTTAAAAAGTTTGAAATGTTAAATTTAATAAATATACATTATCACATTAATTTAACGGAAAAAAAATAATTCGACGCATTAATCTGTATGATCTCTGTAATACCCATTACAGAGAGGGTTTAGCTTCAGTAACAATATATTCCCAGAAACGACATTAGTAAATTTATCTTGTGTTAGCAAGACACGGGACATATTTCAACTTACAGCAAACATCAATTTTGGATTATATGTGCTTAGAAAATCTGGTACGATGCAGAAAGAGGGAATGGCGCTGAGCGTATGTTCAATCTTTGTTTTCGTGCTGAGACAACTGGTGATATGTGGTGGCTATTTCTCCGAGAGAAGAGGCTTCATCCCTGCTTACTCCCACACCGCATCTTCCTGCCAGCCACGCAGACCACCGTGTAGTAAAAGAGGGGGGACACCATTCCTTGGGCAAACACTAGGCCGACGTCCGACCGGCAGTGCTCGAGCAGAAGAGGACCGCACGCTGGAAAGGAAACACGGAGGTAAGAGAAGGAAAAAACTGGGACGGATTCCAGTTTGCCGTCACCGAGGTGGACGGGAGCCCATCTCTGGTTGACTGACTCCCCCCTTCTCCGCACCTCTGCCTACCCTGGTATCCATTACGCCTGATGAAGGAACCCACTCACACATCGTTGCGAAGCTTTCCACATCCCCCGGTGATGTCCGTGGCTGGCCAGCGGGACTAGAGCGTTCCTCTCTTTCTAGTCGCAAGAAGAGGATGTCCTTTCTGCCCACGAGGAAGTCCCGAAAAGAGATGCTGCGAACACATGCACACTCACCTACACGCACGGGCAAAGCAGAGTGTGTGGCAGGAGCAAACATCAAGCATTGGAGTACCATCCGGTGCTCACTGAATTTTCAACATTTTCTCTCACTGTCTAGGCTTCAGTAGACTTCGTAGTCTATATAATGCCTCTTGTGTCCAGCGAGAATAAATAAGGTATGTTCTCTGTTCCAAGAAAGCATTAGCAATGAACCCACTGACGTGAGCATATTTGTACGATTTTTATGTAAATATAAAATTATACGTTTAATAGAAACGAAAACAAATTTACACATGAAATTAAGAAAAGTTTGAGCTTACAAATGGTTACAAGAGTTCCTGTTTTGGATTACTTTCTTTTCATTTAACTGTTTTCTATTATTACATTGTCACCGTCTTCTGAGCCCTGTCGTATACATCTAGGCGCACGAACCGATTAGATATTTTCAACCTTAGTAAATGCTGTCAAAAATGTGTGGATTGTAAATTACAGATGATGAAATCTTGCATTCCAGTAATGTATGCAGTGACTTTATTTTTTCCTTTGTTTTGTGTAAAGACACATACACACTTTCGTTATAATTGTATATCAAGCGTTGTTCTTATTAAATAGTGAAACAATCAATTAAATACTATGTGCTTTCAAGAATGTGATTTCCTCGTTTTATCTGTAAATTTACATAGTACCACAGATTCTTTTGAAACTAAATTTAGTTACACGTATAAAATTCAATAGCTTCTAATTTAAAGTACACGCTGAACTCACATATAAGTGGATGGTCCTATATTCACAAATGTGGTATATATTGCTCTGTAATAGTTTTTAATGCTTGTTTCCTGGTATGAGTAATTATGTCGTGCAGCTTGTTAAAATTCATATCATATAGTGCGTGTGATGGTCGGCGAAATTAAAACATCTCTAATGTTTACAGCACCTAATTTAATTTGTAGCGAATCAATTTACGTAACACATTTATAGGTTTGTTTGTACGTACAGAAGCAATAGCTTTAAACTAGAATATTTTCGCGAAAATATATTTAGCGCCACTTTGTTTAACTAACTTATGTGCACGCCTGCAGCTCTGTTTCATGATCAGCGATTGGGTGTTTTTAACTCTCAGAGTCTTGGGGTTATATGTAGGCTACCTGCAAATCACAGATGTATGCAGTACGCCAATAATCATGAAATAGAGTTGCACTCATGCACATAAGGCAATAAAAGAAAGCAGAGCCATAATATTTTCCCGAAAACTTCCAGCCCCTAGCTGTAGTACGAAGTCTTTGATCAAGTCTTTGGAACGTGGTACGAGCAGAACTAATAGTTTTATAAATCGTTCTGCGTTTACCTTATCTGGCATTATTACAAACAAAATTAGTACGGTACCTTACACTTCCTGCATTAATTCGCTATTCACTGAAGAACTTTCTCCATTTAATATTCATTAGTACACAGCATTTAATGGATGTGTTGGCGGATGCTAACCAAGTTGTTTAGTTAGACCTTTTTACGTACTATTTTGCTGTTACGCTGAATTGCGTGACTGGGACAGCCCAACGTCTGCCGCACTAGAAAGCCTCACTGTTGATTCTCAATGTGATATACAGATATTATTTTCCGACCACACAAATACAAGATTTTGAAATAGGCACTTTGTCTATAGTTTTGAAAATAAGATTTATTTATGATTTAGGTGACTGCGGGACAAGAACAGTAATTTTTTCATGGTTGATCGCTTTCTCAAATATTAACTTACCTTACTACGGAAACACACATATGTAATACTACGTAAGTTTTATGCTGTATGGATATTGAATTAATGGGAATTAATTCAGTGTCAAACACCAAAATGTAATAAACCATAGATACTAACCTGCTGTTCACGTTGAGAAATGATATGCTGATGTATAGTTGAAAACCGAAATTTGAAAAGTTCGTAAGTAAAACAATTACTAAAAACTTGTAATGGGACTGCAAAAACTGAGCTTGTGTTTTAACACATGGAGGAAATGTTCTGTTGAAATGTGTATAGGTAAAATATTTTCCCAGTCTATACATTTTTTCAGGTAACATTGGATTCTAAGCTTAATTATATTTTCGAGGACATTTAACATTTTCCATGGCCAGATGAATACAAAAAGGTAAAAATTGTCTTAATAAGGTCTAGAGTACAGTTTTAGATTAATAGGCAACTTTTCTTGGTACCGCCAAAATGCGGCGTAGCCCCGTTTGGATAGGCAACACTACTACCACCCACGCAACGCATGTGGCTGAAGTAGCAGGCAAGATAAAAATATAGTTGTGCGCGTGCGTGTAGCCTTGGTTGCTGGAAAGTTAGTACGTGCTCTCAGCTGATTATGGAAGCATGTAAACTGCAAGGCTTGACTTATAGTTAAATGCCTAATAGTACGCATAGCTAGTTCGTGTGCACAATAACTGACTGCTGTACATTCACTCTCATCGTCATTATTAGCATTTGTGTTTAATATTGTAATCACCTTTAAAGGCCTTGGTAATTTTCCATACAGCCAGAATAACAATATGTCCAATAATTAATTAAACATTACAAAGAAAACATAAATAATTTTAAAAAATTAAAAATATCTTACCAAAATTTATAGTACTGATAATATAAAATTATAACAATCATCTTAAAATACAGGACCACCAAGTCACTTCAGTAATTACAAATTTTAATATTTTGATTTCGTTTTAATCTGTACTGTCTCGTTAGAGTATTTCCTACGTAATCAGCTTTTCTTTTATGAACGTCGCATCATTCCATTTCAATTTCAATACTTTGCTTGTTAAAATTGCAAAATTGTTTTTAACCCCCTCTGCCTACTGAGATCAGAATTGTCTCTCAAAAGCCTCACTGGTTAAATTTTATGCAGAGCATTAAACTAAACCAACATAGCACCATTATTGAATTCACTGTGTTCCTCACAGACGTGGCCCGTTTCACTAGAGATGGACTCATCAACGTGTTGATCATTCACGCATACGTTAAACACACGTGAATCCCTGCATCATGAATTTCCACTAAAAGACCAACATTTGGACTGGAATTGTCAACGATCCCTTGTTGACATCGTATATTCCAGCATAATGTTTTACTGGAGTTGCTGGGAAAATTATCACTTGTCACTTACGCACTATTAGTTTGGAGCTTTACAAGGTACCACTCGATATTCTAACTGCCGTACGCTACCATCTTCACGACATAGTTTCTAGGCTATCTAACGGTAAAAATAGGTCTATCCACTGGTCGGCCCAATTTCCAGACTTGAAATTTTTGGATTACTTTGTACAAAGTCAAGTTAACCACCTAGTTCAATAATTCGGAATAGTTAAGATTATCTTGTTACTTAGCTGTTGAGACAATATTAATTTAATTTTATAGAGTAGTCAACTGTGGTCAAGTTTTCGTTCAATCTTGATACATTTGTAGTTTGTCTGCGCACCGTCTATATTTCACATGCTATTTAGAAATAGACAACACGGACTGAAAGCCGTTAGGAAATAAACACTTTTAAGGCTTTCATTATGTTACTTATACTGTTCTGCTAGAAATTAAAAAAAAAAAATTAATATAGCGGTTTTCAGACGCTCGTCGAAAGTGATGCATTTCAAAGCTATTTGTTTGTTACATAGATAAGTATGTCTACAAGATATTAACAGAGGCTAATACACCCTTACAAATTGTAAAATTACAAAATATAGCGTCGTGTTTGTACTTTGCAGTAGGGAAATTTAATTGAATTCTTTATTTTGTATTGATAATGGAAATTAACTTATTTGATACATAATATGTAACGAACTTCAACACTTCGGAACAGTTTTCGCTGTGGCCGCTTAAGACCTCCTGCACCTTGACATTCATTGTGGGTCGGCGGTAGCAATAATTGATTATGTGACCACCTGTAGTGGCCATCTCTAGTTCCTCTTTTCTTGCCTTGGACGCATGCGCATTGGCGCCATGTTGCTGGTAACCAAAACAACATTTAACTGATTCATGTAGGCTTCATCCGGTTCTTCGTAGCACTTCAGACAGTGAGGAGTTGAAGATAACTCGTAGGGGATAGTGTTGTCGGTGGCCAACACTAGATGTAGTTGATTTATGTGGGCTTCGCCAAGTTCTTCGTAGTACTTCATTCAATGAGGAGTTGAAGATAATACGTAGGTCATAGTGTCTCCGGTGGCCAAGACTTAGATGCCAGGAACTGTTCTAAATTCATTTTCAGCCTCCGCCTTTTAAAATAATTGTGTTTCGTCAAAATGTATTTGTCCTTTAAAACCTCTTGATCTTGACGGAATTATGCTTCTTAACCATGATCGCTGTCAACTCAAACATTTAGGCACATCTGACCTAACTTTCTCGCGTGTGAAATCTAATGAGTTATTGTCTGCTCCGTCACTTTTTGAGTCCGACAGGCTTGTACTCCTGAATTAGCAGCTTGTGATTTGACTTCTAAATTGTAACACTTTGGACTTAAAAAATTTTTCCTTACATCAGTGTAATAGTTTGAGGTAATGAAAGACTTTAGTCATAGGCATATTTGAGTATATGGATATGGGTTACTTTTACACAACGAATATTAATGGTTTGTAAAATAAACATTTTATGTTAAGAGTACATTTTAAACGGAAGACCTGGACTATTCACATGCGGTGACTTACATATGTAATTGTAAATAGTTTATATTGCTGAATTCATTATGGTTATGTTTTTAAATTGTATATGCACGGAGTATTCCTCTGCTATAGGTTAAAGTCTTTCATGCATGGTATTGGTGTATGAGAGGATACCCTATGGATGGCAACTGTTTCGACTGCAAGTAAATAAAGTGATAATTCGTTGGGATATCACGTGCTACCTGCCCACTTGTACTGTTAGAAGCCAATGTATAGTTTACTGTGGCCAGTGAATGTGTATAAATGAGATGCTACAAGATGTTTAAGCCAAAAACTTGTGACCCTAGTAATAAGTGTTTAAATATGTAATAAACAACAAACCTTTATTTTGGTAAAGTACGAAGATTTCCAAACTTATCTTACCAAGGAAATCATTGTAACCTTACAAACCAATCTTTACACGGAAAATCTGTGTATGTTTACAGATGTTTGTAAAAGTATGAATAATTATCTTGCATTTTAACAAACATTTCTTACAGTGTGTGAAGGTGGTTTCGGTAGTGTTCATATTGCCTACTAAATTTTATCCACACATATATGCGTTATAATTGTCCACATCAATTCCAGGTACTCACAACGAGCGTGTGACCTGTACCCTTGGCGTCAACAGAGTTCATCAACTCAACAGAGTCCTTTCATTCTGTATCAAACCTATACTAAGAAGCGCCAACAAAATAAAACGACCTGGAGGTCCCCGAACATCCATTTAGGAGAATTCTAGATTGACCATGCGGCTATTACAAAGAAAAACCAAAACGAGATCATGAATGTTAAAGTCAAGAAAGGCATCATCGACTCGGATCACGACCTATATATAATAAAACTGAAGTTTCAACCTAACAGGCCCAAATTTAGATCACGACAATACCCTCGAACCGATCCAGGATTTCTGAAGCTGAACTCAAACACTTTCCTGGCCAATATCCCCGAACAAAATGCTACCAGTTGCCAAATTCACTAACAGGCCACCAAGGAAACGTAAGCATAAGTGGTGGAACAGTACATGTTATAAATAAGGCATTAGAACTCCTAATGAAAGCGTGGTAAGATTGTAATTCGCGAAAAAACACAGAAAAGTGGCATGCGTTCATTAAAATCCAGAAGGAGACATCAAAGATTATAATATTCCAAAAACATCACCAATAGCAGACCAGGCTGGCAGAAATCGAACAAGAGTTCAAGAAAAACAATGCCATAAAATTTTACAGAACGTTTAAAGAAGAACTGACAAGCTACAAGGCACCCACTCTGTTTTAAACGACAAGATGGGACTCTAGAAACAAGCAATGATGAAAACTGTAAACTTTTAGCAGATCACTTCAAGGACCTTCTAAATTGTGAAGCCCCTACCAACGAACTCACTTTTGAAACACCAGAATCAAATCGAGATTTAGAACCTCCAACAATGGAAAAAGCTGAGCAATCAATTCTCGATTTAAAAAACAACAAAGCTCCAGGAATAGTTGCCGAAATGTGGAAAACAGGTGGCAGACAACTCGCTCAGAAAATCCATAAAATTCTTGTTGATATTTGGACCAATCTAACAATTCCAGAAGACTGGAAGTGTGCAATAATCCATCGCTTGCATAAGAAAGGGGATATGACTTACATAAACAACTACAGAGGTATTTCTCTACTAACTGTCACTTATATATATATATATATATATATATATATATATATATATATATATTTTTTTTTTTTTTTTTCAAAATTCTACTCAAGAAACTTCAAGCGCAAAAAGATCATTTAATTGGTGAATATGAGGCAGGGTTCAGGAAAGGTAGATCTTGCACAGAACAGATTCTTAACTTTAAGACAATCCTGCAAATTCGTAAAAGCAGGCAAACAGTGATTACTTTTGTGGACATCAAAAAGGCATATTACTCGATAGAAAGACCGACTCTCTTCCGTGTACTAAAATAATTCAAAGTAGACAGAAAAAAAAATAGAGAATTAATCATGCAAACACTAATAGGCACCAATTCAAAGGTTAAATTCTTAGGGGAATTGTCTGAACCATTTCATGTTAAAACAGGAGTCCGACAAGGAGATGGGTTGTCCCCTCTATTGTTAAATCTTGTTCTAGAAAAAGTTATTAGGACCTGGGAAAAATGAGTTAATGGAATAACCCTTGGCAGACTAGGTGAAAACAAAATGCATTTACTGTGTATGGCCTTTGCCCAATAACAGACAGGAAGCAATAGCATCCATTGAAAAACTCCACGAAATCGCATCCAGAACAGGACTCCAGATCTCACACCAGAAAACCCACTACATGGATGGATCTCTTCGGCATTTAGATGGACTACCAATGATAACCCAATTTAGAAAAATATCTCAAGTGTCTTAATTTACATACCTGGGAGAAGTCATCCAACATTCAGTACTAATCGTGAAGCAAACAAAGAAAGGATCTCTAAACTACAAAGAGCTTACAGACACTGGAACAGATATAATAAGATGTAAATATCCAGAATTGCAAAATTAAGACATTACAACACTGTAGTCAAGCCTGAGCACTAAATGCTTTTGAAATGCTGATTATTAGGGGCAGATCATTGATTAAAGATGTAGAAAAGCAAGAAAGAAAAATTTTAAGAAAAATTGTTGGACCAGTCAATACAGAGGGAATCTGGACGAAAAGAAAATCTAAAGAATTATACCATCACTTGGAAAAAATCACAGACACATTTAGGAAAAGACGTTTGAAAATCTACGGACATATTCTCAGAATGAACAATCAGAGATTAACCAAAATAATTCTTTATCTTGCCCTCTCAATGAGAGCTAAAACAACTGGCTGCTTGAAGTTGGAAAAGATCTTCAAGAAATAGGCATCACAAATGACACTATACTAGACAGATCAAGTACAGAAAACTAGTTGACAATCACCACTTTGCAGACCACCCAAATACTAACGTCAACAAAACTTGGTCAGAAGATCTCAAGAAAAGTCACAGTGAGAAGATGAAGAGATTTTGGGAGAAGAAGAAAAATGCAATGACATCAGCTAAGTTCAATCGCGCTCCTTTGTCGTGCATGACGAATAATGAAGAAGAAGAAACTAAGAAGATAACTAGGTTAAATGACAGTTTCAATCAGCACATCAAATTTTGGCCAAAAATGATCAGTTGAGCATTGTTATTAGGAGTATTTTTAACACGATACAAAAGTGTTTGACTTCTGCTTGTGAGCCTAGTTTTAGATGTATTTTCCCAAGCTTTGATATAGTGTTTTATTATTGATATATTTCTCATTAATTATACGCAAATGTGGAGATTATTCTTTACGACCTTATCTGATTCTTTTTTCTGTACAAATATATCAGCATTATTATTAAACAAATTTTAAATTTTATACTGTATTTAAATATTTCTTAATGAACTAAGTATTGCTCACAAACACACAAATTATACTGAACGTAGCAAACACATGTTTAGATTTTGAAATGTAACCGATTAAGGTATTCCAGATGAATAGGAATTAATTCATTATGTTTAAATTATATTGTCAAAGTATACATTTTGTTATGTCATCTTAGTACGATATTTATCACACCAGATATTCATAAGGAAACTTATGATGTTAAATACCGTGATTTGGGACATTATAAAGTAAATTACCACATGTAGCAGCCCTGAACAAAGATATTTAACTGCGACAGATGCTAAGTAACGCCTGTCTACATGAAATTATTTTGATACTTACTCACGTTTGAAACACACAATAAGAAATTGTGTAAAGTTGTTTCTTAGGCACCCCCGCTTACTGTGCTATAATATTATAATTTATTGAGCGTTAATTTCCGTGCCGAAAGCGGAGTACAAAACATGTATGCCTAACAGATGGCGTGTTTTCTTTTGTATTTATAATGACAGGTAAAGTTAAGCCCCTTGACGGGTGTTACGAGGCAAACGAGCAGCGTGCGTCGGGCGCTCGCACTGCATTTCTCGATCCTTCAAAGTCGAAGCCAGGGCGTGATTGCGTCCCTTCCTCGTGGGCCCCGGTAGGCTAGCGTGCGCATGAGCCAGTGTCGTGCCGTGTTTGTTTGTATTTCACAAGAACTTCCGTGCCGCGTGGGACACGGCCGACTTTCCCCGGATAAGCCCCTGCCCGCGCCTGCCAGCCCAGCCCGTTTCCCATTTCCCGGCTAGCCTATTACCTCCCGTGACCAACCCCTAACCCTTCTCCCAAGCTTGGAACTATCCAGCAACTTTCTGTGCATGATACATCGCCGGTAACCCCCTCCCCCCTTGCCATAACCTTTCGGAAACCGGCACGCACTCCTGCACGATTGTGCAATCGGCCAACGAGCTCGGGGACATTCGATACAGAAAGCCACGTTTCATGCTAGCGAGAAAATTATTTCGACTGGACGGCTAGTGCTCATTTCCATCTAATTGTCGAGCTGAAGCAAGTACTTCTCCCAGTCGTAAATTTAAAGAACCCTGTTTACGTTCACGTGAATTGTCCCTTGCTGAAACGTTAATGTTATGATAAAATGCACCTGTATATTTAATAGTTTCGTAATATGTACCTAGTAGTACTAAATTATTTTCGAGGCATTTCTCAAATCGATCTCGAAAACTTTTGACAAAAAATAACTGCTATAAAAAAACATTGCTTAATGTAATTGTTAAACTACCTTTTAACATGTTTTAACATCAATGTCTAATTTGTTGCAAAAAATACACACAAATATATATATATATATATATATATATATATATATATAGAGAGAGAGAGAGAGAGAGAGAGAGAGAGAAAAGAGGGGGAGGGATAGAGAGAGAGATTAAATACGTGTGTTTCTAATCCCCGTTTATTATTTAACTAAGAAATTGTATGTTTTTTACGTTTTAATTTAATGTGAATCTAGCTGTTTCCCGTAACTTTGTTTGCAGCGTTTTCAATTTAAGCTATAGTATTTTTAAACATAACATATTTTAAAAATGGCTGAATTGGGCACTATTATGTTAAGTGTTATTAATTTCCGTTTTTAGAAAAATTTTGAAAAATAAAAAAAAATCCACATTTTATTTTGGGTATTCTGTTCTGCTGCAGTAAACCGTTATTCCTAATGTCTCCCTTGAACTATTATTGTGTTTGGTAGAAACCAAATTTTTCTCATTAAATTAATTTTTTTGTGCACTCGCTCTGCTCCTATACACCATTTTGACCCACCTCCCTCGGAAAGTTTTTTTTTCTTCAGCTAACAACTTCGCGGACGCACTCACAACAACTCACCAAATTTTTTATTTATTTTACTAAGTTTTTCGGGTATCACCTTCTGCCCTTCTAATCCGTTTTGACCCCCTACTTAAATAAGTAATTCGAACCACTCACATATGTTTATTTATTCACTAAATTTTTTGGTTATCCTGTTCTATCTCTCTCTACCTCGTTTTGCCTTCGCCCGTCCAAATTGTTTCAGAAATTTCATCGCAGTTGGATGACTGATATAGAACCACATAGAAGACGAACAAGCGATCATTTTATGACATAAGCTAGCAGTTCACCTGCGGCGTTGCCCGCGTGTATCACTCGTAAAAGCGAGTATTTACTACAATTGAAGGACCTCTTTTATGCGTCATGTTAGTATCACGGCAATCAATTGTTAGGATAACCAAGCTGCAGGTTGAGCTTACTCTGGAGTTGGCTACGTAGCTACAGCTGCTGTGTGAAAAACTGTCGTAAAGTCTGTCCCTGTCAATCTTTACAACTGTCCCGGGCCATATTTATAGTCATAGCATAACAGATCTTGAATATGAGAGAGTATTTGGATACTATAAGTACACTCTAAATCTGAATTAGGGAATATTCACTAATTTACACTGATGACTGGAGCAGTTTCAACAATTTGAATCAATAAATATAGTCACATTTTAATTAGTGAATATTAACTGATTTCCTGTAAGAGGGCCAACATCTCACAATTGAATTAGTGAATATTCACAGTTTTTCCAGTGGTTTTCAAAGAACAATATTCACTTACTGAATCAGTGAAAAATTACTGGTAAATCTGTGGCCATTCACTAATTAACGTGTGGAATGTTGGCACTCTTTATTGGAATCAGTGAATAGTCACCGATTTCACAGTGGTTTCTCACTGATTCAATTTGTTGAAACTGCTTCATCCGTCGGCGTGAATCAGCCGGAATATTCACTAATTCCGATTTAGAGTGTAGTATACTTGGAATGATGACTCGCTTACATCTAGCGCGGTTATTGATGACAGTGCCCTCAATAAGTACCGTCTAAAGATAATTAAAAATAAATACAATATTCTGTCACTGGGCTCATAACTGTACAACAATAATGTAACGGTATAATTGCAGAATGTCAACTTTCCTATAAATTTATTCTCTATCGGTGTTCTTGCAATTTTTTTATCTTCTGCTTTGACAGGTTTACAGAGACTACATGCTCCTTTCGCGCTCCCCCAATTTGGATATTTGAGAGTTATTTTCTCATAAAAATAACTTAGCTAACTATTTCGCGTATTTACGTAAGCATAACTCTGAAGAAAAACATATCTAAATACTAAAGTGGTTGGGGAGATATCATATGGTGAATGAAACAATTTTTTTCTCGCAATTTCACCTTTTTAGTGATCGAACTTCGCAAAATCATACCATCTCATGTTGTATACTTGTATAAGTAACCAACTGAGGTGAAAATTACGACGAGAACTCATTGAGTCAAAACGTAATGGATGATTTATTTTTAAAAAATTATTGTTAACGCCTTTCATTAAATTTTGTAACTTTTACCCCCTTAGGCGTCGAATTTAGAAAAATCAATAACCTGCATTTCAAGTATTTAAGTAAGTACAAATCTTAAGCATAAATCGCGTCAATATCTAATAATTCAGTCGATCGCTAACCAAACAATTTAACTTTTTTTACATTCTTTGCAGTT
The DNA here is from genome assembly GCA_003012365.1 of Medauroidea extradentata. Lineage (NCBI taxonomy): Eukaryota > Metazoa > Arthropoda > Insecta > Phasmatodea > Phasmatidae > Medauroidea > Medauroidea extradentata. The sequence continues at coordinate 32,686 of PNEQ01101347.1, read as the reverse complement.
GAATTTGGAAAACTTCCCGACATATATTTTCGGTCTTTAAGTAAGCATAATTCTGAAAAAAAAAACAGCACTTAGATATCTCAACTGGTTTGATAGTTATGGAAGAATAATCGAAATCATATTTCGCCATTTTCACCCCCTTAATTAAAAATTTTCGAAACGTCTTGAAGTCATATGTTAATTTTTCGTGTACGTATCTAATTGAAGTTGAAATCACGACGGTAGTCCGTTGAGTTTGAGCTGTACAAACGATTAAAAAATTATATTTCCCCTTTTTTACTCTTTGGGAGTCCAAATTAGAAAATTCGAAAAACTGCTTTTCGGGTATTCACATCAGCATCAATTTGAAATGAAAAGGAACTCTGTATCCCGAAAGGTTTGATAGATATCGATAATTAATCGAAAACACATTTTAGGTCCTTTCCCCCCTTTAAAAGTTGAATCTATAAAAACCCTTAAATTGGCTAGTGTATATTTTTATGATTTACGCATTGAAGCAAAGTCGCGAAGATAGGCCGTCGGGTTTGAGCCCACCCCGTTTCACCCTCTTAGGGGACGAATTTTGAAAAATCACTTCTTACTGCTAGCCTACGACCTAAAGGGAACCCACACAAAAATTTTCACAATTCTAAGTCCAGTGGTTTGGACTGCAGTTTGATATGATTGTCAATCATTCATTCAGTCAGTCAATCAGTGTTCTCTTTTATATAAAGAGATTAATGTATGATAAAATTAATAACAAGTAACTTACAGTTATTTCATTGTTAAATTATATTATACAAGAAGCAACATATTCTTATATATGACATTTTTATCATCGTTTTACTGTTAGTGCTCGAGTTAACTGCATACACTTTATATCAACAACTATACTTGTACATATTTGCAGTATAGAGTCTATCTTATAAAAATAAAGCACTATGAAACATTCTTACAGCACAATTCACCATGCAGATGTTAAAAATACATAAATAATCCATCTAGCTTGGCTCATTACTTCACCTCACATGACGACAGTTGACATAACTCTGCCCACGTCTACATTTCACTAGGTCCATTACTCCTACAAACTTCACTCGCAGTTTCATTTTGCTTGCTCCATTGCTCAAGGACTGCCCCTTCTCGCTCAATTACTCTTCCAACTCGCTCACTCCACTCCTCGAATTCGCTCTATACACTGCTGCAACTCGTCTTCACTCGGTCCACTGCCCAACTTCACTCGGTGACTGTCCTAGCTCGCTCGGTGACTAACTCAGCTTTCTTTACCCACTGCTCAACTTCACTCGGTGACTGTCCTAGCTCGCTCGGTGACTAACTCAACTTTCTTAGTCTACTGCACTTCACTCGGTGACAGTCCCAGTTCACTCTGTGACTAACTCAGCTTCCTTGGTCCACTGCTTCACTTCACTCGGTGACTATTCTAACTCGCTCGGTGACAAACTCAGCTTTCTTTATACACTGCTTCACTTCATTCGATGGCTGTCCTAGCTCGCTCGGTGACTAACTCAGTTTTCTTGGTCTAATGCTCAACTTCACTCGGTGACTGTCCCAGCTCGCCCCGTGACTAGCTAAGCTTTCTTGGTCCACTACTCAACTTCACTCGGTAACTGTCCCAGCTCGCTCGGGGACTAACTCAGCTTTCTTGGACCACTGTACAACTTCACTCGGTGACTGTCCTAGCTCGCTCTGTGACTAACTCAGCTTTCTTGGTCCACTGCTCCACTTCACTCGGTCAATATCATACCTTGTTTGGTCACGTCTACACTTCGTTTGGTTTACTGCATTGCATCGTTCCGGTAATATCTATATAGTTAAGTAAGAAGTAGTGTTATATGTTTACTAATATTGACGATAATTTCATTCAAACGTTGCGTTGTATTCTCTTCACAGTGTATAGGACAGTCGTACATGTGCAGATACTATTTTCAAGCTGTTTTTACTTGAGTACTACAATAGTAAGGTGGTGAAGTGTTACTAATGAGTAGATACAAGATAATTTTGCGTTAGTATTTGGCTAATGCTAGAATTCACTGGCATGTATTCGTACAAACACACACAACGATGTTATTGGCTCCGGTCCTGTGTACATTTGTGTGCCTGCATTACAGGATAGGGGGCCAGTTGACAATATATCACTGGCTGAAAAAGTCCGTCCTATCGTGCCTAGAAACTGTTAAAATAAGTGCGCAATCTCAAAAATGTGGTTTTTACTTACTTATAAAGCGAAAACTTTTGCGGAGTCATTTTCTGTATCCGTATTTCATGCGTTTAATGAGCTCTTAGCTGATCCACAACGTCTACAGTTGTCTTCAAAGACTGTTCAAAAAAGCAAGTATTATTTTAACAACAGTAGTAACTTGAAAATTCTTGTTGACTGAATGAAGTTTGTTTAATTTTTTATAATATTCGTAGGGCCTACTATTTATTTTACTCTCTCTTTAAATTAGTAAGTTTATCCTAAAACAAATATTGATACTTTATATATATTGTTTTACATTGAATTTAATATTATAGGAATTCAGGCGATTACTCATCCATTCATTTATAGAATACACGCAAACAAACATACAAGTGGGTATAAATTACAACTTTCTCTATTACAAAGTAAGGAATAAACTGAATAAATATTTTGGGCACACGCCATTGCAAACTTTGGGGGTATCGGGTTAGGATTGTGGATCTGTTTTCATATTGTCGATATTGTTACACAATTTACAGTATTTCTCTGAGTAGCGTATTTCTTGAAGAATATAAATCAATATAATAATAACATAAAGAATGTTACTAAATTTAATTACATACTTTGATTATTACTTTTGCTGTTAACTGCATATCTGAACCTAATTTTTATTTTTATTTATTGGCTCATTTTACACGAATAACGAGGTCGATAGCAATATATCTAGACGCATTAACAAGAACACCAATAATATGCTCTTGCAGATCGCCAATATTAGGCCGATATTTCATTGCATGACAGCTGTCACCGAGCACACATCCTAGTGTGTAGAAGTAACTTTCCCGTCACTTCGTCTACCATCCCCTCCTCTGGTACACCGCGACTGATATTCACACAATAATTGTTCATATCTATTCCTCTTTATTTACAAGTTACAGGACTCATTTCCATGTGGTTAGTGGGATTTAACATCGTTTCCCAGACATACTTGTAGGCTACTGTGCGAGGCAACATAATAGCTGTGCAGACATGACGCATTTATTTAAATTACAGACTCCAGGACCCCAAGGAATTGATAAGTGCACAGGCTAGGAAAGATAGGCGGGAGTCAAGTAAGCATGGTAAAACATTCGCTCGTAGCAATAGCACCGTACAGTGAGATAATTGTGAAGGAACTAATGTTTAGCAATCCATAGTTGGAGTAATTTTTATATAGACTATAAATTAGGACTGTGGATGACTAAATCATTTTTAATGTGGCAAAGGAAATTAAATAGATGTTCAAAAGTTATTTCTCACGGGAATGAAAAATTCTTGCATGTAGCAACGCTCACTGGTTGTCCCCAAAAACTTTTACTTATGTGAATTGTAAAAACATGCACACCTAAAAATTAAAGATTAATTCTTTTGTGCTTGGTTTTCAAAACATCCTATTACATTTTATTCTGCGGTTATTTTTTTTTTTTTTTTTTTCAAAATTCAAACATATTTGCAAAAACTACTATCAACTGTGTTTAATTGTCAGTAATGGAAAATTGATAATCTGTTTAAATATCATGTTTTATTTGACGATGCTACAAAGACCACAGTTCCCTCAAATCTTTCACGCAAACAACACAAATCGTCCGGTGTGTGTATATCACAGTGGTCATAGGGAGTAACCCCCGTCTCCATATATCCTCCGCTCCATCTGGTGGTGAGCTCATCATTCACCTAGTGGTACCTCCCCTAGCCCATAACACAACACAACCCTCACCTAGGCTCCCGGACGTCCTTCGAGGGTGGAGCTGAAGGAACGTTACGATGAAAGGTAGCGTTGCGAGGGTGGCTCTCTCTGCTGGCCCGTCTCCCAAGAAGATGGTGGGGGCCAAAACACGCCCTCCCCCAGGAAACACAAACATCTCTTCCTCCCAGCACGTGGTCTCCCACTTACAAATTGGACGTGTCGTTAACTCCCTGCCAATAAACCTCCCAGAATGTTGAGGGTGTGTTCATCTTCCGACGTCTAAATAAAGAGTGCTCTCAGCACTACCGTACATCTGCCCTTCCTGAAAGAGAGACATGTGAACTCGGGAGGACAGTTCTCCTGCTTGGCTTAACTTTTGCGGCTGCCAAATGTGCTTCCCAATACAAAACTTCCGTAATAACCTAACCTTCCTGATAATCTACAGTAACCAGTACCTACAAAGTTTATGAGAATTGGTATTTTTTTTTTTTTATTATTTTCTTAACTGTCAAAAATTTGCTAATTTATTTTCAAAACCATTTTGTATAATATAAATAATAACATCATAGTAACTACGTAAATCTGTTTATTTTATATACTGTAGTCTTAAGTTTTTCGTACTCTTGAATTCCGTCAGTTAAACAAACGTCACTGCTAATAAAAATGTTTTTAAGAATACATGTTATAGTTTTTAATTTTTCCCCAATAAAGGAATAAAACGTATTTTACACATAAGACAAACATGTATAACATAAGTTCTTCAGCAACTTATTTATTTTGATCAGTTAATCCGTCATTCTGAGTTAGAGATTCTTAGAGTTGTAAGCGTCAACAAAATCAGAGTTATTAATTAAAAATTTTCTGTAACTTAGAATCCTACAAATTCAGATAATACTTATTCGCCTTCACACATAACTGATCAGTATTAAAATACGTTATGTGACTAAAGAGAAAATGTAATTCCCAAAACTTATAATAGAATAACGTGTTTGAGTAATTTTGACTTTCAAATATTAATTTTTCCTTCGATAAAAGCTATTGACCCGAGGATACGCCCAAGAAAGTGAGCAAACACTTAAGAGAGTCAAAATTACTTTTCCGCATATACTTATTCGTAAATTTTGATCAAAACATTTTATGTCTCAAGTTAAGAAATAAAAATAAACAAGTTTAAATGCATCATTTTTAAGAACGCTTAGCTCAAATCATCATACACTATGAGAGCGGTAAACGAATTATCATGACAAAATTACATTAGGTAACACAATTGCAAACATAGTATATGACACTGTACTTGATATAGAAGAACAGTATTTTCGTGTGCTGTTAACAAATTTAACAAAAAGAATGTATACTTTCAAAATTTAATTAGAATTTATTGGTTTGTGAACATACGCCATTGCTCATGTTTTGCTGATCAAACATGTGATGAATGACAAAGTACACAAAGAAAAAAAAGACAAAAAAAATAGCAATCACAGAAGTATTCTGAACAGAATGAACTAAATTCCTCTGAGATTGATTTCTATCTGTTTTTTTCGTGTTTTCATGTCTATTTGTTTGTCCTTTTTGTACTTTGTTATTCAACACAAGTTTGATCAGCAAAACATGAGCAATGGCGTACGTATATCCATAAACCTATAAATTCTAATTGTTAACTCCCATAGCTACTAACATTCAAAATTTCTTCGAAATTTAACTTACATTAAATTTATAAGTATCGACTTTAAGTTAGATTTACAATAATGTTTGCTAGTTCTGTAGTTTACAGGATCATTTTACACTGAAACAAGTAAAGTATCTACTAGAAAAACCCATTTAAGACTTGAAATAAAAACACGCAATAGAAAATATTCATATGCAGTTAAATTACGCAGTGCAATGATCTTATTGGACACAACTGCTTCTTAGCACTTTTTCAATATATGGTTAATTCTAGCGTTTATTACTACTGTTACGTTAATGAAGGTTAAATAGCAGATACGCGTTAAAAATTAAACCAATTCTCAGTTAATACAAATTGAAGATAGCACTCTAGAACAAAAATTAACGTTGTTTTAAAAATGTGATTGGAATTAAAAAATCTCTCTTATTTAGTGAAATATACGTGTAGAAGTTATATTTCATTTTTTTTGTGTCCATGCACATAAGTTGACTAAATAAAAACAACACGGCAAACCGATACACTCAACTCAATTTAGTGACACAAGTCCATAGACAAGGAAGGTTTCAACACGAGTCCGTCAACATTATTGAATATTCACTGTTGGCAGCAGTGTACTCTGGTGGTAAGGTTGTCAACTGCGGCGTGGGAAGTTCAAGTCCAAACATCAAAAAAATATAAATTACTTCAATAAAAAAATTAAAATATATCTTATTTTTACAAAAGCTAGTTACTGAGTTTTAAAGTGGGAAAAGGGCTTAATTAAAGTAACAAATATACTTTCAGAATTTTCCCGGCTACGCCCCTTCCCGCGAAAAAAAAAACTGAAATTGCCAACTGAAACTAGCAAAGTATTTTATGAAAATGCACTGAAATTCTCTACGTCAAACGGTATATTTTATATGTTCATTTTGAAGTTCCAACGTCAAAGTTCCATCGTTTTAATTCGTTCTTGAACCTATAGTATATATGTTGTATGTTACTTACACGTCTATGCAGTTATTCTTTTTTTATGTCGACAATTGTAAGGGGTTATGAACCTACCAGGGTGCTTCGCTCGAAATTGTTCGACTTCTCAGTCTAGGTATTTGCTTTAAGGTTTCAAGTGAAAACACTTTTCTTCGTGAGATTTTTAAAAACTTGTTGTAATGAGAGTTTACAATTGGAATTTATTGGTTTGTGGACATACGCCATTGCTCATGTTTTGTTGACCGAACATGTATTGAAAAACAAAGTGATAAAATTTTATTTGTATTTTGTCACTTTGTTTTTCAATACATGTTTGGTCAACAAGACATGAGTAATGGCGTATGTCCACAAACCAATAAATTCCAACTTTTCTCTATTTCCAGGGAGCAAGTAATAACAGTGACGTCTCTTTCATGCTCAGCCAACTTGTGGACGCATAGATGAGAGGAAAGTACACGTGGGGCATTAGCAGCTCATACTGAAGCCAAACAGAGATTAGAGAAAGTACACACATGTAGCATTAGCAGCCTACACTCTGGTCAAGCCAATTTTAGAATTTATTGGTTTGTGGATATACGCCATTGCTCTTCTTTTGCTGATCAAACCTGTGTTGAATGACTAAAGTACGAAAACGAACAAGAAAAAATATATTGAAAAAAAAAAATTAAAAAAAAAAAACAATCTCAGAGGAATTCTGTCCATTTTTTTTTCAATAATTATAATATTATACAACAACGCATTCTAGAATTCTAGAATTTTTTGTTGTCTAATAACTTTTAATAATTACTGGGAAAATTTACAGAATTCCTCTGGGATTGCTTCTTTTTTTTTTTTGAGTGTTTTATATTTTTTTGTTCGTTTTCGTACTTTGTCATTCAACACAACTTTTATCAGCAAAACCTGAGCAATGTCGCATGTCCGCAAACCAATGAATCCTAATTGCGAACTCACATTGCAACAAACATTTAAAAATCTCATCAAACCAACATTCTTTACTTAGTTAGCAATATGGCTGTTATGCATGTTAAAATATTTTCTACCCTGAAATAGCTTTACGACAAGTAAGATGAGGTTATCGTTGGTGAACACTAGCCGCTTTGTAAACGTTTCTATAGCAACAAACATTATTTTTCAGCTATCAATATGGTGGATGGTTTCCTCCCCTTTCCGTTTCAAGGCTTCATATGCCTCGCCCTAACACAAGTTATGCTCCATCTGTATGTTTTTCTCTAATATATGAGGGAAAGCCCCCCCCCCCCCCCC